>JAEHOF010000015.1:145384-255874 GCA_018257905.1 Gillenia trifoliata
CCAAATTAGGTTATTAGCCAATGTCGATCGATTGTCACATAAATAATCACACAAATAAGTCAAAAGGTTTTACAAATTCATACCATCTCTAATTGGACAACATTAATTTATTCTCTCAGAAGCGTAATATAGTTGAGGTTCTCAAAATCATTTGTTCAAATCATATGATTCATACAGACAATATATATATATATATACACACACATATATATATATATACATATATATAACGATCCCACCATTTTACTGATATGGTCTTGTAAATTTCTCCACTAGTGACTTCACAGTTCCATTTGAGTATCCATGGGATCTTGTATTTGGCCATAAAAAGTGCTAACAAAGAAATCCGATAGTCAAATCTGGTTCTATTGAACTGTGGTTGGAAATGAGTATTGAGAATTTGCATTAGTGACTGTGGGATAATGATTGAGCTTGGGCCATGAACGGTCCACCATTGTGGAAACCATGTTGGAAAATTTAATTTGAATTTGTGGTCAAAAGACATGAACCACGAATGACTGAAATCTTTTGTTTGGTGCAGGAAAATGTTAGTCCATGCACATATATAATCAAAATAGTTGTAACTGATATTTGGTAATTGGACATTTCTTGAATGTAATTGTTTGTAACTGTAAAGGGGCATTCCCCAATCTGCTTTTGAAAGAAAACGTCCTATATGCAAGGAATGGTATAGTAGTTTTACTAGTGAGAAGAATAGATTGGTTTGATGGTTATTACATTCTCAAGTCACACAACCATATTACCAAACACAAGACACTGAACAAACGTCTCCAACAGCTTCAGACTTTGACGCAACACAAGTAAATCCACAACTATTAGTCTTAAACAAACCTTTTCAAATCAATTGGAAACGGTTAAATAAAGACATAAAAGCTGAAGTCAACATTCGTAGAAGAGAAATCTTCATAAACAAATATAATGTCGAACAAAAAGAAGACATTTACAATAACCGGAAACAATTCATGGAGTCACACAGATTTGAAGTGTTTTTCTTCGATTATGTTGAAAAATATTATGAATATGAAAAACGAATCGAAGTAATCACGAAAGAAATTTGGGTCAAACAAGATAAGACAATAGTTTCGTCTAGTCACCCTCATCCAGAAGCAATAGTAATTACTACGTCCAATACACAGATACCGACACCGCCATATATTCAGTTTGAAGAAAGAAACTTTCAAAGTCAATTCTCTGTTTCATCAGACAAATTATACTAATGGAACATTGACGGATTATTTGAAAAAGAATTGCTTAATAAGTTACAACACATGTCTATGGTTGCTAATAGCTATATATCTAACCATCACCTCAGTCAAACACAGGTCGTTAATTTGCTAGTCACAGGTTTCACAGGAATGCTTCAATCCTGGTGAGAAAAACATCTCACAGAACTTTCCAAAAATGAAATTAGAAACGCAGTATAAAGAGACGAAGAAGGTATTCCAATTTTCGATGAAAATATAGGAAGAGGAATTTCTGATGCAGTAAATACTTTGTTTTTTACAATTATTGAATATTTTATTGGCACACCTAGTAATGTTACTTCTAGAATACACGATCAACTCAGTAATTTACGTTGTCCTACACTCAGTGATTTTTGTTGGTACAAAGATGCTTTTATGTCTAGAGTCATGTTACGAGAAGGCAGTAATCAACCGTTTTGGAAAGAAAAATTTATAAATGGTTCACCAAATCTTTTTGCACACAAAATCAGACAAGTTTTAGTCAATGAAGATGATATCATACTGTTTTAATACTATATCAGTGCATATTTGTTTCCTTTCAAAAACAAAAAGTGGCTATATAAGTTTTAATACTCTTATTTAGGTATATATAGGGTAACCTCTAGTATATTGGTTTTCAATTGTAAGTCTTGAACATCTTTTCTCCTATTATTCTCTCTACTCAGGCGTTTAATTTAACTTTGATATCAACATGTGGCAGCGTTGTAGGTTATGAATGTTTCGATGCCAGAAGAAGCTTGTTTGATGTGTGACTCATTGGAAGATTTATATTAACAGGTTGTTTCGTTTTAAGAAGTTAGGGTTTTTTCTATTTTTTATTTTTTTAAGCAAAATTATAATTTGCACTCTTAAGTTTGGGTCTAATTACAACTCCAGTCATACGTTAAATAATTTGTTAAACTGACTGTTAATTGATGATGTGGCAAATGTATGACTAACAGTTTGCTAACGTGGATGCCAATTTAGTTCCCCTAATTCATTAAAATTCTTTTAAATAGTTCGAAATTAAGAAATTGAACAATTCTAATTATGAAATTTGTACGATAAAAATATGTTATTCACAATTCAAAATGGAAGGGAGTTATAGGAGTGAGTTGTTATGTAAGAATCTCAATTAGCTTAGGATGATTGGAACACAACATTCATTTTTTTTTTTTCCAAAAATGACTTTGTAATAATTAAAAAGACCGAAATATGATTGTTATAACATATGACTCTATAATAATTAAAAAGACCGAAATATAATATGGGGAGCAATTCTTTCTTACATGACAACAATAAATCATTTTACCTACAAACAGTGGCACAGGGATGAAGGGACTACGATTGGCCTAGGCCCATCCTGATTTTTTTTTTCCAACCCTCCTCCTATTACTATTATACCTTTCATTTACAATTAACCCTCCTCTTATTGGTCAATGAACAAATTCAAACCTATTTTTCCTATTCCAAATTCCAACTTATGTTTACATCCCACCACTAATTGTAATATTGCATATATTTATATGACATAAAATCCATAAACCTTTCACATTTGATCCAAAAAACCTTAACAAGTTAACATTATACCTTCACTTTTAATTAAAAAAGTGTGCAACGCATGAGCGGACTCCAAATCTACAAAAACTTTTTCTTTTTCCCATCTTTTGGAAATTTCATAAATATTACCTCCTCTTACTTAAGTATAATTATAACTATCACCTTAAGTATAAATAATATCACCTTCACTTTAATTATAATCCCCTTTATTGTTTATCCTCTATCTCTTACCTCTACTTAAATACTGTTAGTGTTTGGAATTTTTGATCGACTCTCTCTATTAAATTTAATAGTATAGACGATAAAGTTATCATGCAAACGGTTTTAAAAAATGAAAAACTCGTAAGAGATAATTTGTAAATAAATAATATTATCAAGGATGATGCTATCCACACACCCTTACATTGGACACGCACCTCTTAATTTTCAGCTATCGGATCAAATGAATTGAAGATGATCAAAGGACATAATTTAACAAGGGTGTGAGAGGTAAAAAGAGGTGTGTGTAGATAACACCACTCTATTATCAATAGATATGTTGGTTATGTTGTTTTGGTTAGTAGTTTTGTAATTGTTATCAACCATTTTTTTTAACATTTCTGAAAGGCTCATCCTCACATGAAATTCTAGCTCCGCCACTGCCTACAAAAAAAAGTCATGGCAACTGCAACCGTTCATTCTATTTATTATCATCTAAAAATTATCTCTAACAAACTTCATTTAATTTGGAAAACCATTTAGTTGTTCATATTTGTTGAACATATTGACGGTTTGTAGTATCAAGAAATATCCTCATGAAATACAATATGCCTAGGAGAATTGTTATTGGCATTCTTAGCCACGTTTAACACTTTGACCGGATCGACTATTTCAATCTGGATAGGATAACTGGCTTCATCGAATAGTACCGACGAAATTAGGGCGTTTGGTGCATTCGACTAATATCGACTATTTAACCGTGTTGACCTGACCCTTAGCCGGTGGTGTGAAGAACACAATTTGTTCTTCATACAAACTCACCTCAAATCCTCATCAAATGCAAGAACTACAAAACTTTGATCTTCGTAGAGACGAAGTACGTTGGTAACCTTCAATTTGATTCAAAGTGCAACCACAACTCCAAGCAAAGGTGGAAATTCCATCCAAGATGAGATTGAAGGCCCCTCTTAGGTATTTAGCCCTTACTCATGCAAAGAAGATTCTACAAAATATAGATGCTACAACTTACTAATGTGATTTTTGAGTTGTGTCTTGGTTTATAACATTTAGGCTTCAAAAGTCATGAGCAAAGTTTTGTATATTGAGTACTAATATGTTAGGGTAAGAGCCTTTAATTTGTTAATAGCATGCTTAAGTGTTGCCTCAAATGAACTTGTAATTCAAATATTTTCCTTCTCAAGCTAGACCAAGAGAGTGAGAGAGGGACTAATTCGATTAATTATACCTGAGGTTTTTCGGCATATACTACAAGGTCCGGTTTAAGGGGTACTAAATGGTGGGTCTGGTTTAAATAGTAGGGCGACTATTTTAGTATGAAGCGCACCAAACACCCGAGACCAAATTATTAATACCATCCGGTGCGCTATACGATGTACCAAACGAGGCCTAAAATCTAATAGTGCACCCAAACTTTCTATATTTAGAAAGGAAAAATGTTTTTACGACGAGTGCACAATTATATTTTTTGGAGTGCCAATAATAGTTCTCTATGTGTAAAACTATTAATTATAGGTGGTGAGTGAGCTTCAAGCACAACAACTTCTAACTCCACATCCGACGACCGACGACCGGCTTCATTAAGTGCCTTCACTAATATCCTACTTTCTAGTCATTTTGAAGGTAGTTTTTATGAAAACTACTAGTTTAGTTTGTCTCTATATGTCCGATCTAAGAATACAAACTAATTTAATGATTTGAACCGTCTATTTTTCAAGTTGTACGCTTATAGATCATCCTTACAAATTAGTTAGCCAAATTAGAAATGTTTGAGGAATCTAATTGAGTTAAAACAATTTGACGAATACTATGTTCTAAGATACATTGAAATTTCATCATGACAATCAAATGGATAAATAATTTCGATTGAACTCGATTCTTTGTAAGGATGATCTATTAATGGAGACTTAAAAATAGACGAGATTGTTTAGGCTTGATGTGGAGTGGGCCCCACAATAATTTGGGCTAAGCAAGCACAATCAACACGGTAAGGAAAATATGGCAAAAGAAGCACAGGCAAACACACAGTTCACACAAGAGCACAGGATACCAAGTTGAACAAAATATTTGAGAATTTTCTAATTAATGTGTGTGCATTCTACTATGTTTATGGTGTATTTGAATTTCGAAGTGGGGAGTAAGACAACTGAAAGGAAATTGTTGAACCATATGTGCTTAAATTGTGTAGAGGACTCCCATTGTGTTCTTTTTCAATTGATTCTTCTCCTTTCTTCGGTCACAATTTTTTAATCTTGACAGTAAGAAACAGACTCCATTAAAAAATAAGGCAGTAAGAAGCAAGAACATCTTTGGAATTGGATAGTCTTAAAAGTAATGAAATTGTTGTGTAGGTGACTCTCATTATTTTGTTTAGCCATGCTATTGGGGTCAAATTTGAATGGTACGGCCTGTTGAACGGTTTAAGATTGATTTGGAGCCTACCGCAAATTAACTGGGATCATCTCAATAGCCGTATCATTCAATGGATGATACGTACCACCCAAGATTTTTCCAAATAATTAAATAACACACGTATATATTTTCTACGTATCGTATTTTTACCAACTATGATTATTTACAGGTTTTTTTTTAAAAGAATAAGAAGCCTCTAGCTAGCAATGATATTATTTTCTTTGTTATTGGCGGTCAGCCTAGCTTGCTATGAGCTCATGATCCAAACATGCTATGTTGCATAAAGTGGATGGCTCATGATTGGAGAGGATTTGGTAGGACTCTCGGCCCATCTAGAAAAGCTAGTCTTTGAAGGCTATAGCTGACAGCTGTGCAGCTGGAGAGCTGAGCTGGATTGGTGTGGGTCCACACACAGAGGAAAGGCAGAAATTGTCTCCATTAAAATTTAGTATCAGCAAAAATTTCTTTAATTTCAACTAAGAACTAGGATTGACCAAATTGAGATAGCAAATTAATAAATCTTGCTGGAACTCGCCTTTTATATATTTTAGGACAAATTTTATATAATAATTATACACGTACAAGTGATTTGGTAAAAACCACAAGATGGTATGTTTACGATGAATTTTAGTCATCGATTCACGCCCTAATTTTCTTCACTTTTCTCGCATTGCCCTTAATCTACTTTGAAAGCGTAATAGATCAAATTTTATTATGCGCTTCGCACATTGATTTCATCTAAATATAAGTTTCCCGCATTGCCCTTAATCTACTTTTGTAAACGACAGATCAAATTTCTCATTATGCGCTTCTACACATCGATTCCATCTAAATAAGAGGTATGTTATCTCATGAATTAAGGAGAAGAAGAAGAAGAAGAAGAAGCATTGATTCCATCTAAATAAGAGGTATGCTATCTCATGAGTCTCATCGTTGTGGGCCAGTGATGAGTCTCGTCGTTGTACGTAACAAAACACTAAGATGAATTATCGCTTTTGGTTTGCAAAGTGAAACAAAACACTAATCAACACCGACAAGCTTCCAGCTTTAGGTGAACTTGTCAAATCCGAATTCGGATTGATTTATAGGTGATGAGTCTCGTCGTTGTACAGAAGAAGAAGAAGAAGATGAGTCTCGTCAGTCAGACGAAGCAGCAAGAGGTGAAAGGAATTTAATTGATTTACGTGGGATGAGTCTCTTGGCCACAGGCCAACACTAAGATGAGTCTTGTCGCGTTGTACTGTGTGATGAGTCTCAAGCCGTTGTACGTACTGTAAAAACACTAAGATGAATTATGGTGAACTTGTCAAACTGGAATTTGATTGATTTATAGGTGATGAGTCTCGCCATTGTACAACACTAAGATGAGTCTTGTCGCTTGTACGTGTGATGAGTCTCATCGTTGTACGTAACAAAACACTAAGATGAATTATTAGTTTTTGGTTTGCAAAGTGAAACAAAACACTAATCACACCGATGCTTCCAGCTTTAGGTGAACTTGTCCCGGAATTCGGGATTGATTTACAGGTGATGAGTCTCATCGTTGTACAGGTGATTAATTATCAGTTTTTGGTTTGCAAAGTGAAACAAAACACTAATCAACTCCGATGGTCCGATGCTTCCAGTTTTAGGTGAACTTGTCAAGTCCGGAATTTGGGATTGATTTATAGGTGATGAGTATAGTTGTTGTACTTAAAAGTATATCTTACATGTTTTCCACAGTGGAGATCAAGATTCTATCATTCCACTAACGGGGACACATACATTGATGTACTTAAAAGTATATCTTACATGAGTATAGGCTTTTGCTTTTTGCTTGTGGGGGCTGTTTGCTCCATGGTCACTGTTGTGATTGTTGCGTGGAACACAGGTGCAGGCACTACAAGAAATTTGGCTTTTAATGACATAAATTTATGGCGTTTGGGGGAAAAACGTCATTAAAGGATGTTAACCATGGTGTTTTTCGAAATACAGGTTATTAAAAATTGTTCCATATGCACCTAACACTTTTATTCTCTTTTTAATGGCGTTTAGGAGTTGCCATTAAATTTAAAGAATTGCATGACGTTTAATAAACACCATGTAAATGATGGCGCTTTCTAAACGTCATTGAATTGTTTTTCTAGGGCATTTTTCGTACGCTGTGAATATGGTTTTTCACCGCTAAATAATTTTTTGGTTGGCGCTCTTTTTTTTGGCTAATATTTTAGTTTCGCGGGTTCTTTTTCTGCCTTTGGTTCCGCGCCCAGTTACCTTTCCTTTCTCCCATTGCTCTCTCTCTCTCTCTCTCTCTCTCTCTCTTTCTCTCTCTCTCTTTCTCTCTCTCTCTCTCTCTCTCTCTCTCTCTCTCTCTCAATTGGTTTTGAAACACAAAGCTAGCAATTGCTTCTTCGAAGTTCTTGTGCATTTGAATGCCCAGAAACTTGTCTCGTTATTTCTCTCTCTTGCATCTGTTATCTCAAGGTAAGCTTCTCGCTGTTATATATGATAGGGTTTGTGATTCTTTGATTTTCTCAGAATTTTCAAAATTTTTTATGTGTATTTCATGTTTGGATGATGAGTTTATGAGAAACGGAGCAAAAGTACAAGAAATTTCAGATATTCCCAATAGGCCATGAAATCCCAATTGTTCGACCAAGAAATCCCAATTGTTCCCAATAGGCCAAGAAATTTCTTTTTAATTTTTTTAAGTGGGGTTTTGATTTCTTCCAGGCTTTTGGGATTGATTTATTTATTTTTTAATTTCTAATTTTTTCCAAAATTCACTTACTAGGAAGGCTTCTGATTTCTTCCGTTGAGCAAGAAAGTATCAACTGCTTCAGCTAGGGTTGGAACGGAGATAGACCCACTTCTCTTAAATTTTTTTGAGGTGAGTTTCTTAGGTTATTAATTCTCTCTTTAAGAATGGAAACCCATAACATAAATTGTAGATTGAGGCAAAATATTTGTTTGAGTGCCAATGTCGTGAATTAATCAATACCTTACTTTTTTTCTTTTATGCATATTATTAGACATTGAATTCTAGGTGTGTTGTTGGGTGTCAATTGATTCTCTTCATGTCAATGATTTTATTCTATTATAGTTTTTTCTACTTTACAAGTAGGATTGGCTACAAAGTTAAGAAGATATGAATGAATACTTATCTTTTTAATGCAGCTTGTCATCTTAGTCAGTTTGTTTATTAGGAGGTGTCTCTTGTTTTTTCAGTTGGGTTTTCTTTTGTTGTGTTTTTTCTGTTCTACTTATTGCTGTCTTTTGGATATGTGGCCTTGTTATTGTCTTTTGTAGCTGCTTTTTTGGCTTTCTGGAATGAATTTTGATCTTGACAAAAAAAAAAGTTAAGAAGAACCGAATGAATACTCTCCTTTGACACTAGTACTATAATTTTTATGCATACGTAACGATTAATGATAAGTTGCATTTCTTTAACAGGGGAAAATTTATTCGATAGTACAGTGACACCAATTCATATATCCTGCGAGATTTCATTAATGTTTAAGAGCAGTTTCCGGTAAGTTATATTTTGCATGTACTTTGCATGCTTTTGGGTTTTCTTTTTTCTTCTAAGTTATATTTTACATCTTCTTTGCATACTTTTGGGTTTTCTATGTTTATTTCTCAGGTTAGTCGTTGATAATTACATTATATTTCATACTTATGTTAGGTAGAAGATAAAGGAGTTCTTTACAAATTAAGAATGGATAAAAGTTGGACAGAATTTCCAAGGTTCTTGAAATCTTTAACTCTACATAATTTTATTAGATTTATCAATCTCACTAATCTAACATATATTCGTATGTTTGTAGAAATAGCGATGAATACCAAAATGGGTTGATAGAATTTATTAAAACAGCTAAAGAGCATGCTAGGAATCCTGATATGGTAATATGCCCTTGTAAGGTTTGTAAGAATCTACGCTTGCAAAGTGATGAAATTTTGTATGAGCACATGCTCTGATATGGTTTTGATCCTCTATATAAATTGTGGGTCCTCCATGGGGAACAACCAAATACTTTTGAACCAAATGAAGATTGTGAGATTTCTTCACCAATTCAAGATTATGAAACGCCAGATGTACGTAGGATGTACAATGATGCAAATTTTGCTTTTGAGGCTGGAAGTTCAAAATGTAATAGTGTAAAGGATGACTGTAGAAAGAAGTTGGACGAGGCTGAATCTCCTCTGTATCCAGGGTGTACAAAGTACTCAAAAATATCAGCCATTGTATTTTTCTACAAGGTTAAAGCTCGCCATGGCTTAACTAATGTAGCACTTGATGATATTCTTGAAGGGGTTAAGAATATGTTACCAATCAAAACAACCTTCCTAATTCTTTCAACATGGCAAAAACTTTTATGAAAGAGTTTGATTTGGGGTATAAGAAGATTGATGCGTGTAAAAACAATTGTTGCTTATTTTGGAAAGAACGAGAGCACATGGAGACATGTCCTACGTGTGGTTTATCATGATGGAAGGTAGATCGACGGACTAAGAAGGTTAAGAAGGGAGTGCCTGCAAAAGTTTTACGCTACTTTCCTATTGTACCAAGGCTACGAAGGATGTTCGCTTCATCGAAAAAGGCAGAACAATTAACATGGCATTCCACTCACCATAGTCAGGATGGAATGTTGAGACATCCCGTTGACTCAATCATATGGAATACAATTGACAAGAAATGGCCCGATTTCGCACATGATCCAAGAAGTATTAGGTTTGGTTTGGCAACTGATGGATTTAACCCCTTCAGTACTCTCACCTCTCCCTACAGTTGTTGGCCAGTGATCCTAGTCATATATAATCTTCCACCGAATATGTGTATGTCACAACAGAATTTGATGTTAAGTCTACTTATACCAGGGAAAAAAGAACCTAGAATTGATATCGATGTGTATTTGGAACCACTTGTGGATGACTTGAAGGAGCTTTGGAACAATGGTGTGGAGGCCTATGATGCGTTCACTAAAACCACTTTCAACTTGAAAGCTGTATTGGTGTGGACTATACATGACTTTCCAGCCTACGACAATGTTGCTGGAGTTATTAACCAGGGAGAATTCGCATGTCCAATATGTGGTCCTAATACATGCTCACAGTATTCATCACTTGCAAAGAAGTCGGTGTACCTTGGACATAGACAATTTCTTCCACCAAATCACACATTGCGCAAAAAAGAAAGTTGGTTTGATGGAGCCAAGGAAACAAGGAGGGCACTTAGACCAATGAACCTGAAGGATATTTCAAATGCTGTGAGAAACTTCAAAAATCAGTGGGGAAAAGGAAGAAACATACATAGATTTGAAAAAGGCGATTCATCTAAAATGTGGAAAAAGAAGTCCATATTATTTGACTTGCCATATTGGGAGGTAATTTTTTTTCTAAATAGCATAGGTTTCTTATTAGTTATTACTTGATTACTTCAGGTTTCTTTTATGCATTAATATTATCTTACTTTTTTTTTTTGTGGTATGATAGGTATTGCCTTTCCGTCATAATTTGGATGTCATGCATATTGAAAAGAATGTATGTGAGAAAGTGATACATACCATATTTGATACTAAGGAAAAATTGAAGAGTGGGAATGAGACTCGTAGGGATCTAGAGCGATTGGATCTTATGAAAAACTTGCCTCTAGAAGAACGAAGAAATAAGTTGCATATTCCATCAACACGTTACACATTGTCGAAGGTAGAAAAACGAAAGTTTTGTAAGAGGTTGTTTGATTTACAGTTACCTGATGGGTATAGTTCAAATATTGGAAATTGTGTCAAGTTAGACGAATGCAAAATAGTTGGTATGAAGTCCCATGATAATCACGTCTTGATGCAACAACTTTTATTAGTTGCTTTAAAGGGACTCTTACCCGATGGGCCACGAAAAGCAATCTATCGTCTATGTTCATTTTTTAATGAGTTATGTCAAAGAGTCATTGATAAAAATAGATTGGAGGTACTAGATGATGAGATTATAGAGACTATATGTCTGCTGGAACGGTATTTTCCTCCATCTTTTTTTACCATCACGACTCATTTGATAATTCATCTTGGCCGAGAAGCTAGATTATGTGGCCCTGTGCATTTTCGGTGGATGTACCCTTTTGAAAGGTAATCCAACTAGTATTTTTTTAATGCTTTAACTGTAATAAAATTTGCTATTGCATGCTTGGCAATCTCCCATTAACTTCTAGTTTATATGTTTTGCAAATTATTAGATACATTAAGGTACTCAAAGGGTATGTTACAACCCGTCCCAAAATTTTATGTGAAATTACCAAAATACCCCTAGTGGTCAATGTTGACTTTTGTTGACTTTTCGAGACGACATGTGAAAATTATTTTCTTTACATATTCATGATGTACTCGTCAATACGAACGTGTGGATGCAAGCGGAACTCAATTTGGAGTTAAAACGAACATTTTATGAAGCTTTAAAGTGTAGGGGCATTTTAGTAATTTCCACCCCGTAAGTAAATTAGGGTTTTTGGCTGGCTGCTGTGCAGCCAACCCCCTCATTCAGTCTACACGAATCCCTCTCCTGCTCTCCCACTTTTCTCTCTAAGCCAAAAAGTTCCAAAACTCACCGAAACCCTAACCTTTGGACGAATCACAAAACCGTCGAACCGTTGCCCAAAATCCATACCATCATGATCGTCTCGTCATTCTGGACGAGGTTGTGATTTTAGAATCTCCAAACTCGAACCCGATCGATCAAACCGACGTCGAAACGGTTTCGACAAACTGTCCGTCAATTTCGTGTGCAAACCAGACCAAGGTAAGCCTCGAGACCATTACCATTGGTTTTATTGGATTGAGTAGGTTCAAATCGATATAAAGAACGTCCAATTTGGTGCAGTTTTGAAGGAAAACGGAATTAGGGTTTCCCGAAGCTTCCCGGCCAACTTCAGGCAATCTCCGGCCATTTTTCCAGCCTCAAATTGGTATGAAAATATTCTACTCGTCAAAACCTTCATTTTGATATATGGCACGTTAAATTTGGCCAAAGAACGAAGAAGTTATGAATTTTTAAAGTTTTGGACATTTTCGGAAAATTTTCCAGAATTCCAGCGAACCAAACGGGGGAGGACGGCGGTGGCTCCGGCGACCGGCGAGGGGAAGAAGACAGAGGAATATTTCGTCAACGGTAATGGAATATTCCTGACGGCGTCGAAATATTCTGTCAGAAAGGTATATTCCGTTAACTTTAACGTCGTTGACGTCAGGGGGTGACGTCAGCAGGCGCGTGTAGGTGCGTGCCGCGCGTGGGGACACGTGCCAGCGCGTCCCAGCGTGTGGCCGGCGCGTGAGGCCACCTCCCGGCGCGTCCGACCGTTTACCGGCGCGTGCGGTGGCGCACGGCGGCGGTGGACGGCGGCTGTAAGGTTTTCGGGCTCCGGAAATCATTTTTTGAGCCCGTTTTCGCTAAAATAGTGTTATTTTTGGAATATTTTTTTTCACTATAGGGCCTATATTAACTAACATATTAGGGAGGTTCTAATTTTCCCCTAATATTAAATAGATGAATTCTTCGGCGCCACACTTCGAGGAGGGAACAGCGTAGGGGGATTTCACTCCCAGATCACTTTGTGAGTGGACTTTTGTTTTGAATAAATGATTTATATGTGAAAATAATTATTGAAATGGTTTCTTGGATTTTAAATGTTTTGGGACGTTTTAACACTAAGATGAGGCTCGTCGTTATGCAGAACAAAACACTAAGATGAATTATCGATTTTGGTTTGCAAAGTGAGAAACAAAACACTAATCAGCATAAATGCTTCAGTTTTATATGAAGTTGTCAAGTTCGGAGTCGGGATTGATTTACGGGTGATGAGTCTCATCGTTATGCAATTGATGAATTATCAATTTTGGTTTGCAAAGTGAAACAAAACACTAAGATGAATTATCAATTCTTGGTTTGCAAAGTGAAACAAAATATTAATCAACAGATGCTTCCGAGTTTTAGGTGAACTTGTCAAGTCGGAATTCGGGGATTGATTTACGGGTGATGAGTATAGTCGTTGTACTTAAAAGTATATCTTACATGTTTTCCACGAGAGGAGATCAAGATTCTATCATTCCCCACTAACGGGGACACGGACATAGGTGAACGAATTGGCGAAGGACTTGGGACTAAAACGAAGGTGCCTTACGAGTTTGGTTGGAAGAAAAACGGGTCGGTTTGTGAACATAATAAAATTTGGAAAAAATTGGACTATCTAGTTGTGGTATCGACACATCCAGGCCGGATGTACACGTGGACACTGCAAAGTCGAGTGTCTTGGCCGACACCACGTAGGGTGACGAAAGCCAATTTGGGAAATGAATAAGAATATTTGAATAATTTAAGATTAATGTATACACAAATGTACGGGCGGAAGAATTTAACCAGAAATACAAGTACATGAGTACGAGAATACGAAGTATTACAATACCAGGAATTTAAACCTTCGTCATACCACCGCCTTGAGCAGTAGCCCGGCTCCGGCCACTAGAAGCTTGGAGGGCGCATGAAAACAAAAAGGGTGAGTGGGCCAATAATAGTCGTTTTTGTAAAAACCTTTGTTTTTTACGAAAATAGTAACCCCTCGCCGTCAAAATCAAGTAATTGGTTGGAAAAACCGTTTCGAAAACGTGCACTATAATAGTGATAGGTGAAGAACGGGGGTAAGAGTACGAAATATACCGTCCGAAACGGGCGAGAAAGTCAGATTCGGCATAAAAATATTTTACCGAAGGTTCGTAAAATAAGGATCTACGGAAAACCCGTAGACCAAATAAATGCCCCCGTGGCATCGGTGAAAATCGTGAAAACACCACAATATAAAACTATAAGATAAACGCTCATATACACAATCACGTGAAGGTACAGCGCATGCGCATCATAACAAGTTCGGGTCGCCCATACGACCTAGAGCAGTACAGCACCTACTATGGATTCACTTAGTGAGCGTTGGTGCGTGTGAGAACGATCACGTGAAAGTGGTCGACGCCTCACAATCCAAGACTACAAGATAGATGCTCGTTTAGGTTTGCAAACACACAAGTTCATACGGATATATTACGTCATGAAGGCAGTGCAGGTGTATAAATAGCAGTACGCTCGTGTACACAATCACGTGAGGGCGGCGCGTATGCGCATCCTGAGCGAGTTCGAGTCGCCGGGCGACCTAGAACGAGGCGCTTTTGCTATGGGTCCATAGCGCGTATAGGTGCGTGTGAACAATCACATGGTAGTCAGCGAGGACGGTACACTAAACACTTAGGTGTAAGCAACCTAGTTGAGCGTATGAAAACATACTACTAAAATACTCTACATAAAACCGGGTGGGGTAATTTCCCTATACGGGATGCCCTCAAGCTAAACAATATATTTGGTATTCTCGGGGGCCGTACTAGAAATACAACATATATTAAATACGTGAGAGAGAAATACAGAGAATACGCCACGTAGGTACCAAGGTATAGAAATACCAACTTAATGGCAAGCTAGGTGAACCCAAAATACGGTAGGAATTTACCATATCCAAAAGGTTCACCCAAATGCACGGCTCAAAGCCGTCATATAGAGTATAAAACCCGAAATCACAAATAGGTACTAGTAGGGAATTAAAATACTTAATTCCCTAAATTCCCCCTAAAATATGGCCGAATCGATACTAGCAATACGCGTAGAGAATCATTACGGAATTTCACCAAAATATGGTGAGGAATTCCCAAATGAAGATGAGGCCCAAAGCCCACCTAATTTCCAAAGCCTTGAATTCTGAGCTAAGTTAGTAAGCCAAGTAACTTAATATAACTTAAAGATACACTAAAATACGATAAGATTATCCATTTAAAACCACAATAAAATGTAGGCATAGTCGAAATATATAATTTCCCAAATATAAAACACATTTAAAATAATAGGGAAAGGGCCCACTCACAAATACCGAGGCGGGAAGTCCAACGTCGTCCTCCAGGCGCCAGGGTCACCGCCAAACCTATTTTGGAACACCCAAGATTAATAACGTAAATGAAATAGTTTTTGGTTTGCAAAGTGAAACAAAACACTAATCAACACCGATGGTCCGATGCTTCCAGTTTTAGGTGAACTTGTCAAGTCCGGAATTCGGGATTGATTTATAGGTGATGAGTATAATTGTTGTACTTAAAAGTATATCTTACATGTTTTCCACAGTGGAGATCAAGATTCTATCATTCCACTAACGGGGACACATACATTGATGTACTTAAAAGTATATCTTACATGAGTATAGGCTTTTGCTTTTTGCTTGTGGGGGCTGTTTGCTCCATGGTCACTGTTGTGATTGTTGCGTGGAACACAGGTGCAGGTCAGAACGGCAGGGGTTACAATGACAGGGCTGAGGTTTTACACATTTACGAGGAAGAGCCAATGCGAGGTCGACTAGGATGACAAGGTGGTGCGGGAGGAGTGCCCTTCCACCTCCGATGTTGCACAGTGTGCACAGTGATCCCCCTCAGTTGTTGCCCGAACAGAAGTGGAGGTCAGAACGGCGGGGGTGGTGACATGAGGAACAGAGGTGATCAAAACAAGGGTGGTGACAGAAGGACCGGATGTGGAGATCAGAACGGGGGTGGTGACAAGCGGAGACGGAGAACAGAGGTGATCACCTCGTCGTTGTACATGTGATGTCAACACTGATGCTTCCAGTTTTAGGTGAACTTGTCAAGTCCGGAATTCGGGATTGATTTACAGGTGATGAGTCTCATCGTTGTACATGCGATTAATTATCAGTTTTTGGTTTGCAAAGTGAAACAAAACACTAAGATGAATTATCAGTTTTTGGTTTGCAAAGTGAAACAAAACACTAATCAACACCGATGCTTCCAGTTTTAGGTGAACTTGTCAAGTCCGGAATTTGGGATTGATTTACAGGTGATGAGTCTCGTCATTGTACAGAAGAAGAAGAAGAAGAAGAAGAAGAAGTAAAACACTAAGATGAGTCTCGTCGTTGTACAGAACAAAACACTAAGATGAATTATCAGTTTTTGGTTTGCAAAGTGAAACAAAACACTAATCAACACCGATGCTTCCAGTTTTATATGAAGTTGTCAAGTCCGGAATTCGGGATTGATTTACAGGTGATGAGTCTCATCGTTGTACAGGTGATGAATTATCAATTTTTGGTTTGCAAAGTGAAACAAAACACTAAGATGAATTATCAATTCTTGGTTTGCAAAGTGAAACAAAACATTAATCAACACCGATGCTTCCAGTTTTAGGTGAACTTGTCAAGTCCGGAATTCAGGATTGATTTACAGGTGATGAGTATAGTCGTTGTACTTAAAAGTATATCTTACATGTTTTCCACAGAGGAGATCAAGATTCTATCATTCCACTAACGGGGACACGGAGGTGCCTTACAGAGTTTGGTTGGAAGAAAAACAGGTCAGTTTGTGAACATAATAAGACTGGAAAAATTGGACTATCTAGCTGTGGTATCAGTAGTAAATTTTCAGGTTGCTGGATGGACACAAGTATACGGTGACGCTTTAGCTTGCTATTATAAGAGGAGCAGGTCATGAAGCTCCAATTTCATACAACGACATACAACTAAGTCAAAACAACAACAACTAAGAGGAGCAGGTCATGAAGCTCGCTTCTAAATTAGAGTCACTGAGTCAAAACAATAACAACATACAACTCACTCTAAACCTGCTGCCGTCTTCCATATATATATATATATATATATATTTTAACCAATAGTACATAATCTGCAACAAATTCATCTAAATAATGTCACAACGTTTTGCATGAAAAATCGACATTGGTCACCACGTTTCAAGTTTAACCAATTTGGTCACTATTCTTTAAATATTTGCAATCTGAGTCGCTTTACAATAAAAAAGAAAATTACACATCAATTGTACTTTTGAACTTTAATTTTGTGTTGAGACAAGGTTTTTAATTTATTTTAAGGAGAGACAAAAGTTAATACCTGTAGAAGATGACATCATGGACCTTTTTTTCTATGAATTGTGAGTTACGAAAATAGCCTTTATGTTTGAAATGGATGGTGGAGTGATAAATTGTGTTAATAAAAGCTAAAAAAGTAAGACATTAACGACGCCCTAGCTCGTAAGGCCGAGGTAACCAAAGTCGTCGTAGAAATTTCCAGGCTCAATCCTAGGTCAAGTCCATCGCCCAGGCCCACCTCCCTGCCACCAACATCAGCTGCATATTCGTTGGTAACGAGGTCCTCACCTTCAACGTATATGTGCATACACATTATATCATGCTTCAATTCCCTCAATTTAATATTTTTTTGCTAGCATTATGTGAATAATGTTGTAATATTAAAAATCATTTGATAATCATTTTAGTTGTTAGTTTTTATGTTTTTTTTTTTCAAAATAAAACGCTAAAAACTTGTTTAGTAACTACATCTAGTTTTTACTATTTTAAACATGAAAAATGAAAACAAAAGCTTCTTTTATGATTTTTCAAACCATTTCGTTTTTAGTGTAGTATTTGTTTCCACTTTTTATGAAAATTTAATACTCATTTGGTAAATAATTTTAGTTTTTAATTTTCAAAAAAATGAAAAACTAAAAACCTAAAGAGAGTTTCCATAACTAGACCTTCAATTATTAGTTCTCAGTTTTCATTTACTTGTATCAAACAAATTTTTAGTTTTTAAAAAAATAAAAAATAAAGACTAAATATTATATACAAGCCCAGAAAAACAAGCAATGAAAACAGCATCTACAGGTGAACATCCGTCTTGATATATCGGTGTTTATATACATCTTGCAGGACTCTAGACACAAATAGACCCATTGCAAGTTCCAGATTCATTTCTCAATGCAATATAGCGCCATGCAGGGATGCAAGGATGTAACTTGCACATACAAATTACAAGCTGAGTGCTCTACCATTTTGAGCTACATCCCTCTAACCACCGAACCTAAGCTAATTAACCTAACTAAAAACAAATGTACACATCACATTATAACAACAATCGGACACAAGTAAAGAGAGCAATTCCAGAACATTATTCAAGTTGCTCATGTAGACATGTGAATTTCGGTGAAAATAATATTCACCAACAAATTAAATTTTGACTCGTCAGAGTTTACGTGGTATACATCATGGGTCTCACAAATTGTATACATGGCATGTGATTCATCGACACTGGATGAGTTGATGAAACTGACACGTGTCAATATCTGGCCATGCTATACAAAAAATTACCAGATTAAGTTGATAGTGGAAAAAAATTGAGGAATTATCTCATAATTGACTTTGATTTAAATCAAATATAAATCAAGTTAATTAGTTAATTAATTTGGTTAAATTGCCAAGTTAACCAATTTGGTTCAAATCCCTTCATCCTTTCACACGGCTTGGTGAGAATTAATGGTTCTTTCCCACAAAAGAACCAAGCTAATTTGTTAATTTGGTTAAATTCTCAAGTCAATGGATTTGGTCTTTCCATCTGGAAGATTAACTTGGTGAAATTACCAAGTTATTTGATTTGGTTCACATTAATACCAAATTAAGTTTTAGTCAAGACAATTCATGGAGACAAATTCCATAAATCAAGGCTCACAAATAAATTGATTCAATGCAAGGAATCATGGAGAAGCCTATAAATACAAGGCTCCAAAACAAAGAAGGGGGCTCAGACACACTACAAACTCAGAAGACTCAGAAAACTCTCGGCATTTTTTCATCATCATTGGAAGGACCACCAAGCACCACCTACACGTGCCGGTTCTTCCATCACCCTAGACAGAAATTCTACGCGTCACAAGTCAAACTCTTGTGACATCTGTTGACCAAGATCAAGTCTCTACGACCCTTGGATCAACCACTCACACACATTTTGTTCGACTACACTACTACATCTTCGGAGATTGAATTAGAGGATCAAACCTTGTACTCAGAGATTGTAACCCTAATTTTTTCATTAATACAAATTTACTTTGTACACGTGTTCTTGTTTCATTCGTTGTAGGAATTTTCGTGCTTACAACTTCTTTTGGCATGTTATCCATATATTTGGAGAGATTACAAGGCACATGAACAAGCAACCAACTGAAAACTTCATATAAAATTTAAGACACGAAAGAAGCACAAGAAAGAAAAAATGCAGAAGAAAGAAGCACATGAAAGCAGCTTTTAAAAGCAACCTTCATACTGCTTTTAATAGTTGTTGTTTAGATGTCATAACTTTTAAAATAAGCAGTATATTTATTTTTACCAAATACTTTTTATTTGTACCAAATACTTTTTATTTGCTTATCTTTAAAGTAAAATAATTTTTAGTGAAAAAAACTAAGTAATACCAAACGGAGTCTTAATCTTTGACTCTTTGGCATGTGGAATTATAGTCATTCTTCGTTGCTTCTATCAATGGAAATTTAGATAAATGCCCCTTTTAAAATGCTCAAAAAGACTTTTACCCCAATATTCAAAAATCTTATAATTTTGCCTCTTTTTTAGTGTGAAAAGACTTAAAATAACCCTATTTCTTTATGACCTTCTTTTTCCGCTACTTCGATTATTTATGCCTGTTCTTCAGCTAATTCTCCTTCTCGTTGCCATGGCCTCTTCCATCCTTACCCACATTTACAATTACAATATAGGTATACAATATTAGGTTTTATTTGATATTATTGGATTTGAATACACTGATTTTTTACAATCAAAAACCTGCCTTAGCATGCGCATCATCCATGAAAAATTTGATCATCTCGTCATCACCCTCATTCTTCTCCCTTGATGGGATGTCGAGAAGCGCTAGAGAGATTCTCAAGTGGCTGTTGAGAAACGCTCAAGGAACTCTCGAGTGCGTCTAGAGCAAAGCTAGAGGAGTCTCGAGAGAGAGAGGGTGTCGATACAAAATCCAGACACTCTTTTCACTCACTTTCAATGGAGATTATGAGCTTTGAAGTATTGAATTTGGTGGAATCATCAGGGGTTTAAAAAGCTTTTGAATCTAAATCACAAATATTACGACATTTGTTTTTTTTTTTTGAAAAATTTACAGCGGTGTTGTGGTTTGGTAGTCGATGAAGGAAGAATGAGAAATCCGGTGGCTGCTCACCGAGGTACTGCTGTTGGTTTGACAATCAACGCCAACATCAATCAACGAGGGAAATAAGGAGTCTTAAGGATGAATAGAGAACAATTAAACTTAGGGTTTTTTTTTTTTTTTTTCTGACAACTATAAACTTAGGGTTATTTAGTCATTTTACATGTAAAAAAGAGCACAATTTTATAAAATCTAAAAATATAGGCAAAAGTCTTTTTCGATTTGAGGGGTAAAATGGTCAATTCAAGTCCCTTTTATCCCAAGTTTTCACAATAGGTTGTAAAAATAAATGGGGAGAAGGTTACTGATAGACTTGGCAAATAGGTCGTGTTTGTCGTGTTTGTGTTATTTTTGTGTCATACTCGTTATTCAATGTTCTAAAAGTCGTTAGGCTGTAGTCGGACTGCTAGGCGATTTTTTAATTTTAATCAAATGTACTATATAATACAATATTTATATGTAATATGAGAGTTTTAGATAAATATTTTGGTGGAATACAAAATATGGTGGAGTCTTAAAAGAAGGATAAGGATAATAAAACGTTACAAAGAAGAAATGGAAAACAAATAGTCAGAAGATGGTGGAGAAAAACAAGGAGTTGGAGAAAAAAAAAAAAAAGAGAGAGAGAGAGAAACAAGGAGTGGGATGATAAAAACAAATGCGGTGGGGTCAGATTAAAGTAAAAAAAAAATCACAACTTTTTCTAAAACGCCGCCGTCCTTTTTTTTTTTTCACGAGAGCAAATAATCAAATGAAAAAAGTTGGACAAATAGTATTTTACACTACAAAGTTTAAAGGTCATTTGCAAAATAAGTCACGAGGTTTCAATTTTCGCATTTTATACTATGTAGTTCCTCAATTGTATAAAATTAACTCTTTTGTTAATTAACCATCTAGTTTACTATTAGTTCCTGATATATCTTCTTGTGGGCCCATCTGAAACACACTTGGGCAATATCAATTAATTTCGTTATTTCGGTGAAAACTTGGTCACAATTGGAAGATTTTTGATATCTAATTAGTTTCAAGAAAGATTCACTCTTTTCAGTGATTTTGGGTGAGTCCATCCTAGACCAACTCCGCCGTAGCACGATATTGTCCGTTTTGGGCTACGCCCTCACAGTTTTGTTTCTGAGAACTCATGAGCAATTCCTAGTGGGTCACCCATCGTGAGATTGCTCTAGCACAAACTCGCTTAACTTCGGAGTTCTAATGGAATCCGAAGCAGTGAGCTCCCAAAAGGCTTCGTGCAAATTGAAGGTGGGTGTGTACATATAAGGTACATCATCCCTCTCTGTTGGTCAATGTGGAATATCACAGCCAGTAACCTTTAAGAATTGCGATTTGAATCGTGCAGCTCAAACATAGTGGTTCTGCAGCTTCTGCTAGTCGATGGACTGGTTATAGTGGTTAATGGGTTGGCATTTGGAGGAACGAAGAAGAAGAAGGAAGTTAAAATAATGTTTGAGCTCGGTTGGTGTTAAGACACATGTCCCACTAACCAGATTTATTTTTAAAAAAATTAAAATTTTAAATTCATTTAACAAAGATACCTCATATCATTAGTAATTTTTGGTTTTTTAATCACAATATTAATTGTTGGTTAAGAAATTGAGTAGGAATTGAGACAAGACACATAGTAGGTCAATATAATTGGATATCAAACTCATTATTTGTAGGAGTTGAATCTATCTAATACACTTCACTTATTAGTGAACAAAAACAACAAAACTATACTGCTAGCTATATATGAGTAATATAATCCTTCTTAACCAGAAAATATCCCAATGCCTATTTGTTTGTCATAACATTTCCTAAAGTTTATTCGAAGTTTCCATATTTAAAGAACCAATTCGCCATTTTTTTTATTTTTTGGTTGATATTTTCACTGATAACGATATTTTTATTGACACATCGATAAATTTGGATTACCAATAAATTTGGATTACTGATTTCGATATTTTAATCCTTGCCTTGTTTTGGTTTCACCATTTACACGACTTCCCACAATTAACTGTTTACAATAACACAAATGAGCATAATAAGAACATATCCCAAATTAATCATAGCATTGTGTGATATTAATAGAGTGACTACAAATGACA
This sequence comes from Gillenia trifoliata, assembly GCA_018257905.1. Classification (NCBI taxonomy): domain Eukaryota; kingdom Viridiplantae; phylum Streptophyta; class Magnoliopsida; order Rosales; family Rosaceae; genus Gillenia; species Gillenia trifoliata. Next base: position 167,983 of record JAEHOF010000015.1, read on the forward strand.
ATCCAAGTTTCATCTCCATACAAAACATAACAATTCAACATCATAGGATGTACTTGCATTCACTTTGCTGGAACCTAATATGAATGCTCTTACATCCAAAATGGCTGCAACTGAGTCAAAAGCATTCATGCGTGGAACCAAAAGCATTCAAAAGAAATCCAAAATACACACATCCAGGAGATAGTCTGAAAAGTGCCAATAATGCCTCCTAGGAGATAGTCTGAAAAGTGCCAATAATGCCTCCTAGGCATTTTGGGAGCTTTGGCCCAAATCTAATCCTCCCTTTTCGCTATGTGCAGGATTCAGAAAAGATGATGCACTGGTTAAAACAGATGCAGTTAGTGGTCGTGCAATAGCCTGATTAGAACCATCATGGGGTGTTGGTTGAGTTGTTGGTGTTGCATCAGTTTTGTTACCAGACTTTTGCTGCAATAATTTGAATTAATTAGTACACCTTATAAGTAAAATCATTTTTACTATATACAAATGAAAAGAAGAATAGTTATTAAAATCTGAGGATATGCGGATATGTAAAATAGCCATAGTTGGGATTTTGGTTACCTTGTCTCTCCCTTTTCGCAAAACCCTTGTATGCTTAGATTTCTTTGCAATGCTTCTTGGACCAACTAGGCTTGATTGAGACGGTGATAATTGCTGTCCTGTCAGTGTGGTCTGAAACAACAAACCTCATTTAGTACCAAAATTATGAGATTTAAGAAAACTGAAAACTTGTATAATTAAGAAGTGAAAACTATTACTTGTTACCTGCGTTTGTGTGTTATTCTTCTTAGTATTTGCATTATCTTTAGGGGGCAGATGCCTATGGAAGGTTCTTTTATTGTGACATGTTTGACTACAATGGCGACAATTAATTGAGTGAATCGTGATCTTTTTGCAGAATCTTCCTTTTGCCGTTATTGTTTGACTCTCCTTTTTTTGTTTGCGCCACCCTTTTTGCTTGACTCTCTGGGTCCTTCTTTCTAGCTTTGTTTAGAGTTTAGGGGATACGTCATGATGCAAATCAGTTCTATTCCATAGTTGCATAAAATTCACAGGGATACTGTGTTCTCATATGCCTTAAAGTACGTGGTGGTGAAATAGCATTTGTCAACAAAATCTTTTATTTTTAAACCACCCTTGTAATTAATAGAAGCAACTCCATGAACACATGGCCAGCCCCTCAAATCCCATTCTCTACATGAACAACTCTTCAATGCCAGGTTAACAACGTACTGTGATATTGGTCCATCTTCAACTTGGTATTTATCTCCACCATCCCACATTACCGGACCTCCAGCTTTGCTTTTGTCGTTGTTGTTTGACTCTCCAAGTTTTTTAACTGTTAAAAGTTTTGGTTAAAAACACAAAAATTATTATTTAACGTTTAAAAATCTCGGAGTATAATATTCTACAGCACTATATAAGTTTTAATGAGCCATGTGAGCAAAAACATTATCCAATAGTGTAGTCAATTGAGTAGGTGAATTTTGGTGTAAAATAAAATAAAAATAGGGTGGTGCTATTCACACGTCACTTTTTACTTTCTACACACCTCTCTCAATTTAAAAAATAATAATTGTTTTTTGTCACTTGATCATGTTAGGTTTTGGATTAAAAAGGTGCCATATTTTTTTGATCTTATCCACGAGATGAGATCATATGCATTATGTCTGTGTAATGAGAAATTCATTAATCTCTTACTCATATCCATACTGCATGGAGAATTTGAAATTCATTAATCTCCAAACTTAATTCCACAGACAGTGTAGCATAAAAACTGAATTGCACATCATGTTTATTACAAGTGAGCTCGCAGCACAAAAATTTACACATACGAGTGAAGAACATTTGAAGGGGCAAATCATGACTTGACCACACTTGGTCTAAAAATGCATTTTAAAATTAAAAACAAATGGCAGAACTAAGGGGTGTGTCGAATTGAAACCTGAGGAGGGTTTTTCAAGCCCAATTGCAGATATGAACCTTGCACATCTCGAATGCCTCCAAGGTTAGCCACCGAAACCGCTTGTTGATACTCCTCCACCATTGCAATTGCCTCACTATATAATGCCTACATCAAAATCCAAACCCACCACACAAACACTCACACATTACAAAATCAATGCCAATTAAACCAACAACCAGTTCGATCAACACAAACCCAACAAATTAAACAGAAGTATAATGGCTTCCCAGTCCAGCATCTTTCCAGGGATATTTCCTCCCTTGCCTGCAGAAACATTCAACCTTTTTCAAAAAATCAAATCAACTGTAAATTGTGTAAAGGGTTTGCAGCCTCATTGCTTTTTATGGTTTGCAGCCACATTTTCTGAGCAACCAAATAAGGCAGGAAAATGTAGAGAGAGAGAGAGAGAGAGAGTACGAGCTGGAGGTCGAAGTAGGCAGATTTGGAGACGAGAGAACCATCGGGAGCCAAGCAGTGGCGCTCCGGCTGATCAATGACTTGGGTCAAATCCGATGGCAGGTTCTGCCCTTGTTGTTGCAGTCCCTTCACCATTTTCCTAAGCTTCTGCTCTTCGCCCCCACTCGATCCCCAAAACGTCGCCGTCTTCTTCCTTCTTCCTTCTTGAGGATTCCACTCAACAGTCACAGTCTCAGAGGAGTTCAAAATCTCAGGCCGGTCCACCTTTCTTCAACGGCCAGCAAAAGTTAATTTACCAAAACAGCCTCGTCTTCGACCTCTAAGTGATGTCGTTTCTCTTTACAAATTTATGACTTCAAACCGAAAAATCCTCACCGGATCCAATATGGGGTAATTATTCAAAGGAAAATTGGGACAATTCCTTAATGTTAAAATCAAAATAGGATACCATATGCGCATGAATTCAAATCTTCTGCACCAAAAGGAATGTGGCCCCTAGCCTCTCTAATTTCGTGACACATGTCCATTCATTTAACACAAATAATTTTTTTAAACAATAAAAATAAAAAAGAAACCCAAGTGTCTCATAGCCACCCCCAAAACCAAAACCCTACTCTCTCTTTAATTTGTATGCATTGGGATTTCAAAATCGGAGGTCATGGCTTCGAAAACTGCTGCAAGATTGAGTTCAACGGGCAATGCATACATAGGGAGCTTGATTAGTTTGACATCAAAGAGTGAGATCAACGATTTTGTTGATTTGGTGATGAACAGGATCAGTATCGAATCGATCCCGATTTAAATTTGGTACGGTAGCGACAAGAAGGAGAAGAAGTATGGCGGCGGAGTATGGTGGGTGTCTGTCGAGGTTGAGTGGGTGGTTGTCGTCGGGGTTGAACTCTATGCACATTTCATGCACAAAATATATATCCAAAATAAAATTTCGCTGAAAATTGAAATGACCAAATTGCCTCCATATAAATGGCACTACAAAAAACGTGAGCATTAGAGGTGGATCATTAGGGGCGGAATAGTGGAATTGTCTCTATTAATTATGATTAGGGGCGGATTTAATTAGGGACACAATTAATGTATAATAGAGGCGGATTTATTTGTCCTAATTAATTTTGGCATATTAGAGGCGGAATTATCCGTCCCAAATGTATATTTTTATTTTTATTAAATTTTTTTGTGTATTTTTAATTTAGCAAAATATAAAACAACTATTTATTTTCAAAACCTTAGGTCAGATCTACTTTCTCTCTCTTCTCTCGCTTTAGATTTCTTTTCATGTGCCACTTTCTCAACCATGTTCATTCACCTTCACAACCATAATCTTTCTCCTCCCTCTTCTCTCCATTTTCCTTCGTTCATCAATGTCCTCTCCTCTCCTCTTCTCTTTTTTTTTGTTCTTCCTTTCTCCTTCCTTTCTTATTGCGAGTCGTTTGGTGGATTGAATTGAAGATCGAAAGATGATTAGGGTCTTCAAAATTTGGAAAATTTTATTCAATTATGAATTTCTTATTTCTTTCCTCTTGTTCTACAACCTTCCTCCAGGTAACAAGTTTCACTATTTCTTCTTTGCTAAACTATTTTATATTTATTTTTTGAAATATATTTTGTAAGTTATTTATGAAAAGGATGAATTGTTATGAATTTTTTATTTTGTCTTGTGTTTGCAGGTTTTGTTGTGTTTTATCAGGGATGATGGAAGACTAAAAAATCTGTACGGGTTATATGTTTGGCCTTCATTAGATTTAGGGTTTAGGTTTTCTTTTAGGTCTAATGTAATTTGTACTTCTTTCCTAATACTCATGTCTCATTCATCGATCGTTTGTATACTTTGTATCTAATCAATGGAAGTTTGAATTTATTTATTTTTATATTTGCTTGTTTCATCTGGGCTCATGTTAGTATTAGTTCTTAAAAAATAAATACATTTTTTCTATCAAAAAGTAAAAATACGTTTTAAATTATTTATGGTTGATTGACAATCAATTAATTTAATTATTTATGGTGGAGAAAATTAATTAATTCAAACAGTTTCCAAAAATATATTTATGGTGGAGAAAATTAATTAATTGAAACAATTTCCAAAAATACATTAATGATTTATGCAAATTTATATATATATATATATATTTTAATAATACAATAGAGGCGGATGGTTTAGCCTTTAATATATTAAATGCCTACGTGGATTTAAAACTAATAGGGGCGGTTTAAGGTTTTTTCCGCCCCTAATGACTTTTAGTGATGTCATTTATTGCGGCACAAGTCTGTTCCGCCACTCATAGTATTAGAGGCGGTTTAGCCTATTTTTCCGCCCCTAAACAGTTTTAGGGGCAAATCTAATTGCCACTAATGCTTTCTAAGTTAGTAGTGTGAGTTATTGCAAAGAGACTAACTCTCTCTCTTTGTCTCTCTCTCTCTCAGGTCCAATATACATACATTATTGGACCTTTTGAATAACAGTCAAGAAGATCTTATGAAAATTAAACATTTTCGCATAGAAAAACAATTAATTAAGATTAAAAAAAAATTTCTTTTTGATAGGAGCATATTTATGCGACTTAGTTACCTTGTTTTCTTGCATTTACGTAGTTAGTTATTGTTTATTATAGTGATTTAAGCTATTTTCGTGTGTTTGTAGGTTCAAATGGCAAGTGAAGCAAGAAAGTGCATTTTGGTGCATTTTAGAGCAAAATTGAGCTTAAATGGAGTGCATGCATATGGAGCACAAGGAATGGACGAATTGGGAGATCAAAGAAGGCTAGGAACCTGTTTTGAAGATGAAGAAATAAGTTCAAGACAAAGAAGATAAGGAAAGAACAAGAAACATGGAACATTATCTGGAACATTATTCAAACCTTATCTTATCTTATCCTAACCTTATCACCATCATTTTTTACCTAATTCCAGCTGCAAGGGGGATTCATGTTCATATGAGGATAATGGAGAACCTGAGTTCTAGAGGACCTTAATTTATCCTAAAGAGTGAAGTTAGAAGTTTGGAAGACGAGCAGATTGCAAGAAAGTGGAATCTGAGTGGAATTTGGACAGTGCTATGCATAACTGCCAACTTCGACAGAGCACCCAGAATTCCTCAGGACGAATTACGTGTCATGCCATATATGGTTGGCAAGCTCTGGATGTCTAGTTTCCACAGGATTTTACAGATCACGATTCTAATGCTTCTAGAAATAGTTATCGCTGTTTTAGTAACCAAAGGTCGAAACAGGCAGAAGAGTCCTAGTCGGATTGGGTTTCAAGGAAGAAAACGTGGCAGCTATTTGTGCTGCTTGTTTTTGGACTTAATTCAGATGGATTGAAGTGAGTTCTAATGAAGTCATAACTCTCTCTAAAAAACCGTGCTTTAGAGTTCCTTGAGAAGGCAATCACTTGGAGACGCATAAATAACAATGAAGACCCATTTTGACGGGAGGGGAGGCACACAGAGCCAAAAAAGTGTCGAAATCTGCGAATTGTGCCGCCTTTGGAGGGTTTAGGTGTATTCTATCTATGTTTAAATTTATTTGTTTTTGTTTCAGTTGTAATTATAAGTAACTAATTTCTTTTTAGCTAGAGGCGAATTCAAAGCCATGAACATATATGTGATATGAATTGATTACATCCAGTTATAATTTCATGAATCGTAAATGCAATTTGCTTAACTGTTTGATTGAAAATTTACTCTTGTATGTTAATTGAGGAGGCCTACTTAGTTTACATGCATGCATTTGATGCTAGAATATAAGGGACTTTCACCTAATAGTTAGAAACTTATGTTCACAAGTAGTGGAGGTTGCTAGTCACAATCGCATTAAGTGAATTCTTGGTAGGAGTGTCATGCTGTTTATAGTCACAAATGCCTTGTCAATGTTTATGGTTTTCATTGAACTTAATGATCTTTGTTAAATGGCTCTATCATGCGTATTCCATAGTTAGGGAATTTGATAAAGAATAATTTGGTTGTGATGCGTTGTCCATTCAATTCAATGAATCTAGGGAAATCTGAGAATTAATTCATTCAATACAATTAATTTGGGGCATTGTCGTTCATGGTTTATTGAAAGAATAACTGGAGATTGATTTATGTTGCATATGTGTCATGTGTAGAGAAGGACCTTCTAGCTAGCCATTCACCCATTCAGTTCACTCAAATTTGTTTTTATAAAGTTTGTTTTCTAAGTTTCTGTTTTAAATTTCAATTTCGTCAAAATAAATCCCCTTTTTCTTAAGTCTTGTTTATTGAGTCAAAACCTGTTTTCTTTTAGTATTTTGAGTCTTTTAAGTTTTATTTTCGTCAAAACCAATTGTTAGGTCTAGAGTTGAGTCTTTTTTATTGTTTCTTGCTGTTTTTAGTGTCTTAAGTTAGTTTTGAGTCTATAGAATCTAGTTTAGTGTTTTTGAGTCTTATTTTAGTTGATTAGCATCCCTAGTTAATCTCCGGTCCAGAACGATCCCTACTTGCATCTTTACTACAATTGTCAATAATAGGGTTTAATTTGTGTGTCAAGTTAATTTTCACATCACTTTTTTTATGGGAAACAATGGTATCTCCAATTATAGCCCCTCTGGGATGTAAAATATATCTTTTCTCACCATCCCCATAGTGTATGAGACATTGCTATAAAACAAGCTCGTATTTTATCTTCGTTATCTTTTCTTGACCTATGGACGAATACGTAAGCATACGTTCCATGCCTGTTTCTCTTTCTCTCTCTCTCTCTCTCTCTCTCTCTCGTTGTCATCCTCTGCTTTTCTTTCGACGTCACCAGATTTGGATTCCAGTGCGGGTCAAATCGCGAGGGTCTTTCTTGGTTTCAGATCAGCGGCAATCCGAGTTTATTATTCTCGGGTGAGTGGTGGGAGTGGTTTGGGCAGACAGAAGAAATTGGTGTCGTCAGATCCGAGTTTATTATTCTCGGGTCTGGGTTCTTGCAACAACGATATCAACAGCAAGTTCGCGGTGGCTACTTCAAGCGAATGGTTCAGGTGAACGACAACTCAAACAAATGACTGGCTACAAATCATGATTTCTCAGTTAAGGGATTCTGGATCTAGGCAGGGACGACATTTGGTCACTGTGATGGGGTGTCAAATCTGGCGATGACAGGATCTAGGCAACGAAGGGATTTCATGGAGGTCAGTTCCAAATTGCCTCCATATAAATGGGTTATTGCAAAGGGACTTTCTCATTCAACCCCATATTCTCTCTCTCTCTCTCTCTCTCTCGTTGTCACCCTCTGCTTCTCTTTCGACGTTACCGAATTTGGATTCCAGTGTGGGTCAAATCGCGAGGGTCTTTCTTGGTTTCAGATCAGCAGAAATCCGGTACATCAATGGAGTAATTCGGCGGCGAGTGGTGGGAGTGGTTTGGACAGATAGAAGAAATTGGTGTCGTCAGTTCCGAGTTTATTATTCTCGGGTCTGGGATCTTGCAATAACGATATCAACAGCAAGTTCACGGTGGCTACTTCAAGCGAATGGTTCAGGTGAACGACAACTCAAACAAACAACTGACTACAAATCATGATTTCTTAGTGAAGGGATTCCGGATCTGGGCAAGGACGGCATTTGGTCACCGTGATGGGGTTTTAGATCTGGTAGTGACAGGATCTAGGCAGCGAAGGGATTTCATGGAGGTCGGTTCAAAATTGCCTCCATATGAATGGGTTATTGCAAAGGGACTTTCTCATTCAGCCCCATATTCTCTCTCTCTCTCTCGTTGTCACCCTCTGCTTCTCTTTCGACGTAACCAGATTTGGATTCCAGTGCGGGTCAAATCGCGAGAGTCTTTCTCAAATCAGCGGCAATCCGGCACATCAACGGAGTAATTCGACGGCGAGTGGTGGGAGTGGTTTGGGCAGACAAAAGAAATTGGTGTTGTCAGATCTAAGTTTATTATTCTCGGGTCTGGGTTCTTGCAACAATGATATCAACAACAAGTTCACGGTGGCTACTTCAAGCGAATGGTTCAGGTGAACGACAACTCAAAAAAACGACTGACTACAAATCATGATTTCTCAGTGAAGGGATTCCGGATCTGGGCAGGGACTGCATTTGGTCACCGTGATGGGGTTTCAGATCTGGCAGTGATGGGATATAGGCAGCGAAGGGATTTCATGGAGGTCGGCTCCAAATTGCCTTCATATAAATGGGTTATTGCAAAGGGACTTTCTCATTCAGCATATTCTCTCTCTCTCTCTCATTGTCACCCTCTTCTTCTCTTTCGACGTCACCAGATTTGGATTCCAGTGCGGGTCAAATCGCGAGAGTCTCTTTCTTGGTTTCAGATCAGCAGCAATCCGGTACATCAACAGAGTAATTTCAGATCTGGCAATGACGTTATCTAGGCAGCGAAGAGATTTCATGGAGGTCGGTTCCAAATTGCCTCCATATAAATGGGTTATTGCAAAGGGACTTTCTCATTTAGCCCCATCTTCTCTCTCTCTCGTTGTCACCCTCTGCTTCTCTTTCGACGTCACTGGATTTGGATTCCAGTGCGGGTCAAATCGCGAGGGTCTTTCTTGGTTTGTTGCCCCCTAAATGCAAGATCCGGGTAGTTTTACCATTCCTTGTGTTATTGGCAACACAAAATTCGGGCATGCTATGTTAGATTTAGGTGCATCCATTAATGTCATGCCTTATTCAGTTTATGCATCTATGAATTTAGGAGAGCTTTAAACATGATGGTATTATAATTCAATTAGCCGATCAGTTCTAATGCATATCCGAAAGGAGTTTTGGAAGATGTTTTGGTGCAGGTGGATAACTTGATATTTCAGCGATTTCTATGTTTTAGAGATGGAGGATTCACCCAATGTCACCCCATTACCAATCTTACTTGGGAGGCCATTCATGAAAACAGCACGCACCAAGGTCGATGTTCAAGGGGACTTTAACAATGGAATTTGATAGGAGATTATTAATTTCAATATTTCTGAAGCTATTAAATTTCCTAGAGATGATCATTCTTGTTTTTTTTCTCTTGATGCATTTGATTCATTGAGCGCGAGAATTTCTGGACTCATTGGACGAAGATCCACTTGAAACGACAATTGCACAAGAGGTGGGCAAAACTAATCTGGCCGTACCCACTGTAGCCCAGGCCAAAATTTTGGCATCATTTGAATCATTGCCACAACATTGTGGTAAACCTTCAACAATTCAATTCCTGTTTCCACTAATACTTTGTTACCTTCTAGATTCGGGCCCCCGTTCTTGAATTTAAGCCATTGCCCGGATCATTTAAAGTATGTCTTTTGGGAGAAAGAGACGCTGCCCGTCATTGTGTCTTCCTCCTCACGGCAATAGAGGAGGATAAGTTGATTCGAGTGTTGAAGGAGTTCAAGTCTGCCATAGGTTGGACCTTGGACATTAAGGAATCGACCCTACCACTTGCATGCATCACATATTTCTTGAGGAGGGGATAGGCTTCAACTAGAGAGGCTCAACGCCGTCTTAACCCTCAATGATGGAAGTGCAGAAGGGAGATAATCAAGTTACTTGATTGTGGAGTAATCTATCTATCTCCGATAGCCGTTGGATTTCACCTATCCAAGTCGTCCCAAAGAAATCTGGAGTCATAGTTGTCAAGAATAAGGAGGAAGAGCTTGTGCCTACGTGTTGTAACCGGTTGGCGAGTTTGCACTGACTATATAGGAAGATCAACGCCACCACAAAGAAAGGATTACTTTCCACTGCCATTCATTAGATCAAATGCTTGAAAGGTTAACTGGTCATTCTTTTGTGCTTTCTTGATGGTTATTCGGGATATAATCAATTATTACCGCCCCGGATGACCAGAAAGAACTACATTCACGTGTCCCTTTGGAACATTTGCATATATACAATGCTCTGCCCATTCCAAAGGTGTATGGTAAGTATCTTCTCCGATTACATTGAAAAGATTATTGAAGTATTTATGGAGGATTTTAGTGTGTTTGGTGATTCATTTGATGATTGCTTAGAAATCGGCTTTGATCTTGAAAAGATGTGTTGAAACTAACCTTTGTGTTAAATTGGAAAAATGTCATTTCATGGTTAAACAGAGTATAGTCTTGGGTCATATTGTCTCTGAACGTGGAATAGAGGTTGATAAATCAAAAGTAGATCTTGTGCGTCACTTACCCTCTCAACCGGTTAGAGAGGTTCGTTCTTTCTTGGCCATGCAGGGTTCTATCGACGATTTATCAAGGATTTCTCAAAGATTGCACAGCCCCTATGCCGCCTATAAAAAGTGACCTTCGAGTTCAATGAAGCATGTGAGACATCATTCAAGCATCTCAAGACCTTGCTCACTTCGACACCCTTCATCATTCACCAGATTGGAGCCTTCCTTTTGAGCTGATGTGTGATGCATCAGATTATGCAATTAGTGCTGTTTTAGGCCAGAAGGAAGAACAAGCAACCACATGTCATCTATTATGCATCCGGACTTTGAATGATGCGCAATTGAACGCTACTCCACCACTGAAAAAAGAACTCTTGGCTATTGTATTTGCTTTAGATAAATTTCGTTCATATTTAATTAGTACTAGTGATTGTTTATTCTGACCATGCGGCCTTGAAGTACTTGTGGCCGACGAAAAGGAAGCCAAGCCAAGACTCATTCGTTGGATGCTCCTACTTCAAGAGTTACGATATTGAAATCCGGGACAGAAAGGAGTTGAAAACGTGGTGGCTGATCACCTATAAGCAGATTGGTGCGTGAAGAGACCCAATTCCCATCCACAAAACATTCCCTTTGATGAGCAGGAGTTTGCTGTCCATTGAGGTAAGTGTGCCATGGTATGCTGATTTGGTTAACTATTTGGTCACTAAGCAAGTTCCAAGCACCTAACAAAGCAACAAGGTGATAAATTGAAGAAGGAAGAGAAAGATGCACGTTTTATGTTGGGATGAACCTTATTTGTGGAAATATTGCTCACGATCAGATTCTACGTAGATGTGCATCATTGAGTTTAATTCAATTTTAACTTTGTCACACTTATGCATGTGGGGGGCATTTTGGCACTCAAAGAACAGCACGTAAGGTGTTGAATGTGGTTTTTATTGGCCTACAATCTTTAAAAGATGCTAGAACGTTTTTGCATGACTTGTGATAGATGTCAAAGATTGGGCAATATTGGTCCCAAACAACAAATGCCGCGAGACTCCCATCTTTAGTGTCGAAATTTTTGATGTTTGGGGCATTGATTTCATGGGTCCTTTTCCTTCATCTCATGGTTTTAATTATATTTTACTTGCGGTTGACTATGTGTCGAAATGGGTGGAAGCAAAAGCCACCGTGCTAATGATTCTAAAGTGGTTTATGATTTTGTTAAGACTAACATATTTGCAAGGTTTGGAATGCCGCGGGTACTTATAAGTGATGGAGGGTCCCATTTTTACAATCGAACCATTGAGCGCTGCTCAAGTATAATGTCACACATAAAGTTTCAACACCTTATCATCCTTAAACAAGTGGGCAAGGCAGAGTTTGAATAGGGAGATCAAGCGGATTTTGGAAGACGAGTGGGGTCATGAGGGAAGGATTGGAGTTTTGCGTTGAATGATGCACTGTGGGCGTATCATTACAGCCTACAAAACACCAATTAGGATGTCTCCATTTCGGCTCATCTGAAACCATGCCATCTTACGGTTGAATTGGAGCACAAAGCGCATTGGTGATCAAAACATTCAACATGGATATGGATACCGCGGAGTCTTCATAGAAAGCTTCAATTGAATGAGCTTGAGGAACTTAGGAATGAAGCTTATGAGAATACACATTTACAAGGAAGAAAACCAAAGGCATTCCATGACAAGATGATTCACCCAGCAAGACGTTCTATATTGGGCGAGAAAGTGTTACTCTTCAATTCTCGTCTTCGTTTATTTCTGGTAAGTTGCGTTCTAAGTGGATTGGTCCTTTTTGTTACTAACGTTTTCCTCATGGTGCAGTCCAAATTCAAAGTTTGAAGACGCAACAAGAATTCAAAGTGAATGGCCATCGTTTGAAGCCTTATGTGACAATTTCATTGGAGCAAAAGTGGAGGAAATGCCGCTCCAGGCCGTGGGCTCCAATGGCTTAATTGAAGGTATCGTCAAACTGGAAAGACGTTAAAGCAAAAGCGCTTCTTGGGAGGCAACCCATGCGAATAAAAGACCTGAGACCCTCCGGCTTCAAAAAAGAAACCAGATTTGCGTTCCTAAACCCTACTCTTGATTTAACTTTTACTTTGTACTTGTCATATTTGTTAGTTGTGTGTTATTTTGCTTGTTTGTTTATGAGTCTCTGTTTGAAACATTGAGGACAATGTTTGATTTAAGTGTGGGGGGGTAAACAGATTGTTTTTCATGATTTTTATACCCCTATTTTCGGATTTTTACCACCTATCACTTATAAAAGTTGTTACTCACTGTTTGTAAGTGTTTTTAGTGTGTTTTTAGTGTTTTTGTGTCATATAACGAGAAAAGAAGAAAAATTTCGAAAAGTTTTGATAAATACCAAAAAAGAGTCGTTTTTGTGTGTTTGTGTCTTAGGGTACCTTCCAACACAATGATGAGGATTTGGTTTTAAATTATGACTGTTAAGAAAGTTACAAACATGGATGGAAGTTTGATATGCTCTTCGGTTTATGCTTAGTTGTAGTTGTCATTTTACGAATTCACATGTAATCATAAAAGGAAAAAAACAGTTTTGTAACATGCTTGAAGGAAGAAACTCAAACTAACGCTACAACCTAATGAACTTGAGCCTAATCCTTGTTTGGAGAGTTATTAATCTGTGATTCTTGTTTTTCTAAAGTTGTTGCATGATCTCATTATTCTTTGCTTGGTTGCTACTTAGACTGCTTCATCACTAGTTCCAAATGCTAGAACTCATGCCATTTTCGTTCAAAGCGTTAAAATTGGTTGCATAACAATATAACAAGATGAAGGTGTCTAGATAACCACCATAGCCAAATAGCTTTTTTTTTCCCCTTATATATATACTGTAGAGTTTAACCCATTTGAGCCTTATAAGCCTGTTTTTCTTTGTTAACCCACATTATCCCTACCTAGCCTAGTATAGGAAAATCCATACCCTTTTCTTAAAGAATAGTGGAGCATAACTTATTGGAATTTCGTTTGACCTATGGTTAGTAAAGAACAAGTGTGTGGGGGAGAGGTTGTTGGTTTATTTTTCCATGTATCCGAGTTCTGTCCATTCGAAAAAAAAAAAAAAAAAAACAGAAAGATCGAAAAAGAAAAGAAAGAGGTGATAAAGTTTGTTTTTGTTGATATGGAGTGTTGAAGAAGGGTCCATAATGTAAACTTATTTTTGGTTGTTTATCTCTCCTCTACGTTTCATCGGTTGGGTTTTGAGGTCATATGTTGGATTCAAGGTCTTAACATCATCATATCGCTCTACTATCTCTTTAAGAACTTTGTTTATCCATATCCTTTCTTTGTTAGCCTACCCTTAGCCCAGTTACAACATGACCTTTTTCTTGATTGGTATGTATTTCAATTAGTGGAGTCTGAATTTGGTATGAGCATATGGGATCCTGGTTCTTGCATCTAAGTAGTGGCATTCCATTCATGAGATCATATTCATATACATATTTATAATTCAGTGCTTTCTTTGTTATACAGATGTGAGTGCTAGTCTACATGTTTACATCAATCTTCTCACATATACCTAGTATAGGGAGTGTAGTCGGAAAATCTGTGTGAAAATTGAGTGCATATCCGGTGAGGAATTGAGGGATTGGCTAAGGCATGTTACTACATTCAAAACCATGTTTTAAATTGATTAAATGCGAGCTAGTAAGGGATGATTATGACTGAGTATGAGCTTGAGAGTAGGGATGGCTAAAATCTTTGTGTAAGTAGTGATTTTTAACATGTCATGTTTCGTTGGAAATCCACAAGCAATTGTTGGAAGGTTTAGGTTATGTTTTTGTTTCTTTATTTTGCTCGAGGACTAGCAAAAGCTAAGTGTGGGGGAATTTGATAGGAGCATATTTATGCGACTTAGTTAGCTTGTTTTCTTGCATTTAAGTGATTAGTTATTGTTTATTATAGTGATTTAAGCTATTTTCGTGTGTTTTCAGGTTCTAAGGACAAAGTATGCAAGAAGGTGCATTTTTGGAGCAGTTTTGGGTGTGGAATGAATAGTACATGATTGGAGCATGATGGATGGACATTTTGGAATCATATGGCGATAAGGAATCGGCTAGAAGATGAGTTTCATATGCACGAATCCTAGAGTGAAGGAGAGGTGAAGGGGAAATAATGAGATTATGTTGGGATTTCTAATGACTAGCATGCATAAGCAATTCAAAATTCATATGCATAAGCAGCAGGAAGCTAAATTATCAAAGCATTAGTCATGCAAATCCTTCAAGAAGCATAGGTTAATATTTGATGCATCTACAAAATTGAAGAACAAAAGTGGAGTAGAATTTTATACCTCTTGATCTAGCTTTTAGACCAAGGATGGACCACCTCCAAGCTTTCTCTTCTTGGAACTCCTTGAGTCTAGCTTCCTCCTTGATTCCTCCACCTTGATTGATTGCCTTCAATAGGTTTCTCTAGAGCCTCAAAGTAGAAGACACTCTAAAGATCCACACCCACCAAGTGATGGAATGGATGATGGATCACAAGAGAAAAGAGAGAAGTGGCAATCTCAATCTCTTGGTTTGGCCGGCTATTATAAGTGAGAAAGGGAGAGATATTTTCTTCTCTTTGGTTGACAAAACTCAATCCAAAGCCATAACAAGTTATAGTGTGAGGTATGGTGAAGTTCCACTTTGTAGAAAGTTTCAATAAACTTTCAATATAAAAGAGTGAGTCAACAATTGACTCCACTCCTCTCTCTCATTCATGGCCGGCCAAAAGGGTGTTGAGTGGGCTTTTGGGCTTTTACAATTCAAGTCATCTTATGCTTGAATAAAAAAGGCCAAAAGAGGTTAGGGCCCAATGGGCCCGGATTAACTCCAGACTTATTTCATTAAGCCCAAAAGCGATCTTTTATCGCTTCTATGATTTCCTTAGACTTTCTAATTAATCATAACACTCAATTAATCAAAGTTATTTCCATCATTCACGTGTTGATCCACCACTATAAGTGTATTGATTGTACAATCGTTTTAGGTTCTAATTAGCAAGACATGAGTGAGGTGATTGGTATCAATCCAATTGATTAGTTCAATCATCAAGTGAATTAAAACTTATTTTAATTCTTTATCTTCTTTGATGATTACTATTTAATCATCTAAGATCCCACAAGCCATGGTGACACTACACATGACACACCCACCCTCGATACCCACGTGAATCTGAGTGCGGCGTGCTGGCCGGCACTCGTAGTGGCGAAGCCATTAAATGCATGACAACACTTGTGAAAAATGAAATTAATTTATAATAAAGTTTACGGAAAACAATGTCAATATGCATATGGTTCAGAGCGTACTAAATTTGAAACGACGGAAACAAATAATAAGGCGAGTTCCTAGAATCTCTATCCATAACAGGGATGGATATTATTATAGAAGCGAAAAAGAAGAATCCCTACATGGTCGGGATGAAAAATCAGAGCTGCCACGTGTCCTCGACCTCGCCGGAAGCTATCTCACACTAAGTCCTGAAGGGGCGTAAAAACAAAAGTAGTGGACAAAATCAAAGTTTTCGCAAAACCTTTCTCTTTCAACATATTAACCCCCTGTTGGAAATCCGGTATAATCGTAAAACATACTATCATACTATAGTTCAAAAGGTACTTTATGAGTATCTTTGGGAAACATATCAAATGTAAAATATTCTAAACCACATTTCATAATTTAAACATAATATAATACAGGAAAACCAACACGGGGTATATGCGCGATCACCCATGTACGGGTTGAGGAACAACCTCTCAATCACCATCCTACAAGCACTACGTTATCCACTAATTTGTACTCCTAGTACCACACACATGTAAGCACTTGCGCCGCCTTGCATCACACCCGAGTCCTTACGTGGTAGGGCCTTTTCCCCCATAAACAACAATAAACGTAAGACAAGCTTGCACTAAGGTATTTACCGGACAATACCCCTGGAGTACAGTGCGTGTGACCCAAGCATGAGACTTGTCCTATGGCCATGAGAACGGTACTACAACGTAGTGAAAGCATACCAAGTGTGTTTGAAAACATACATACATACTCATGTGTATAGATATGATAAGCAATATCCCTTTCATAATTCCCAAACATTTATCATTGCATAAATAAATCCTTTCCCAAAACCATATATCAAAATACCGTTTAATATTTATGCCAAAAGTGAAATCAAAGAGTATAACCCATTTCATAACATATTATCATACTTGATAAATAATCCCAAAACACCAAATCAACCCATTTTCCAATATATATACCATAAATTAAACAATTATGGTTGCACAAATAATAATCAATAAGTATATATATTTATAAATAAATATATATAAGTAGACATGCTTGAAAAGCCATTTTAAAACCATATATAATCATAAACATAATCATTCAATAACATAGAAACCATTTTATAAAGTAAATGTCCACTCACCGTTAGATTCCACGACTTCAGATGTGCTTGGATCCATAAATTATTTCCTTCCACTCGCAAGCATTACGAGAATGGGAACTCTGTAAAGCAGTCACAATATAGCATCCAAGCAGTGAACTTTTTCAGTTCTAAATAAATGGTCATCATCTAACACGCTTATTGTCTAATAGAATTTAATCATGACATTCTTCAACTGGAAAAGAAATTAATAAAATATACCATTCCACTAGGAGAATCTTTGATGGCCATTTTATTTGACTTGAAATGTTCCCACGTGCCAGTTGCTCCTCATCATCCTTAATGAAGATGCCGAGTATCCCAACTTTAAAATATCAACAACAATTCAGCCCTTTCTCTTGTCAATGCCGACAAGATTATGTCCACCTCATGCATGCAAGTGCTAATCCAATGCACTGGGCATTGGGATCTTTGAGCTAGTCTACAAAGTCTGAAGCTAAGAAGAAAAAAGGGATCATTGATTAATCCTTTAATCACCGCTTAACATACTAATATTCCAGAACAAGTCCTTTTTGGTCTCAAACTCATCGAAACGATTGAATCACCGGGTTGAATCCCTGCCAGAAAAACAGAGGAGCATAAAGCATACGGTAGAGCAAGCAACAGTTAAAATCCAGAGCTTCGACGGCGCCCCAATCACCACCAAATCAAAGCTAGCCGACATAAAATCTCTCGACGCAATCTCCTCTTTCACTCTCCTCCATAGTTAACATCATCTGCCTGAAAGTCCTCATTTTTGCTCTTGATATTGAACCACTTTCTGACCATTTTCTTTGACCATGAGGAAGCTTGCTTTTCTTGGAATTCTCATCTCATTGTTTCACTATTACTTCATACAGCTTCTGGGTTTTATTCTCCCCTTCCCCAAATATGAAGAAGATAACTCCTTTAATCTTAAACTCTCAAAACAATCAGATACTCTGCAAATGTGTGGAAGGAAGAGAGGCAAACAACTAATGGGTTTTCTTGTTTGGGTGTTTGTACGCTGTTATACGCACTCAATGGTGAAGTGTAGGCTCAAAGAAGAAAAACCCAGAAGAATATGAAGGCTCCAAAAGACTGGTATGAGAGAGAGAGAGAACGCTTTAATGCGTGGAAGTGAGATGAGAATCTGAATTTAGAACAAGACTATGCGGCAGACATAGAGAGAGAGAGAGAGATGCCCACTGTGACCATCAAGGAGAATTTGCAGTGTTCGGTGTGCAAGGATGATTCTGAGCAGCAGCCGAATGAATTCACTGCAGCAGCTATTCTTAAACCCAAACCCTACTTTAACTTATGAGGTTAGAGTACAAAAGCCCATACACTTTACAACTTCGTAAAATGTCCGTTTTAACTCAATTGAGTTCCGCTTGCGCCCACGCGCTCGTGTCGACAGAGTACATCAAAAGAATATGTAAAGAAATAAACTTTTACATGTCGTCACGAAAAGTCAACAAAAGTCAACATTGACCACTAGGTATTTTGGTAATTTCACATAAATTTTGGGATAGGGTTGTAACAACACATATATCATGGCTACCCAAGCTAATGTAGAAGTTTGTTCGGAGAACCTATTCAGTGGAATTACAATGTAATTCGATCCTTCTCTAATACAATACTCTCAATCACACTATTAGGGTATGGATACATAATGTCAAACCCCTAATGTGATTATACTATGCTATATGATTCAATTGAGTCGTAAATGGAGCAATTTCCATCCTACGCTCACTACTTCGGCGAAGATTCCGAATCATATCATAGAGTATTCTTCCTCTCGTAACGAGGATTAGAGATCCCTTGTTGATCATTCACTTGCCTCCATGGCTAAGTAGCTTAACCCCAACTATGCCGTGGACACCCTCAAGATTGGGGTGACTTTGACACTAGTCAAAGATCAAGGACCCTTTCCACAAGACAACTATGATGTCTCAGATCAAGGATTACTTACATATTCCAATCAATGGAGTTGCAGCAGCATGTGAGTAGACCTCCATGCAAGTACTCCCTTCGATTATTCAGTGAACTCATTCCCTTAATGAGCACCTACATACTTGTCATAGTGTCACTACGAGAGATGGTGAGACTTTTCCATCCTTCCAATGTGGGGGTGACATAGTACGTACTGGTCTCTGGATTGTCAGTATCCCTCTGACAATCCCATGACCAAGAATATTTTGAACATCATGGTTATGAGAAAGAAGGTCTCTGCAGTCTAACATCATTCAGATTACTTCTTCATCAATCCATTGTCCATGGATTCACTATTTGGACATATATCAACTATTGAGATTGTCTAATAAGTGACTTTGCCCTTTTACCGTATTTAGGGTTATCCTTATATACAGTAAATGTCCTGAAAGTTTCTTCAAAAATTGACTTTCAGGGCATTTCCCTTGAGGAGGTCACGGCTGAAATTGGGGGAAAGAAGATAAAACCATCCCGATGGGAATAAAAACCATCCCGATGGGAATAAAAACCATCCCGATAGGAATAACTGCCAACTTCCACAGAGCACCCAGGAATTCCTCAAAATGAATCACGTGTGGAATTGCCATATGGTTGGAAATCCCTGGATGTCTAGTTTCCATAGGATTTTACAGATCATGGTTCCGATGCTTCTAGAAATAGTTATTTCTGTTTTAGTGACGGAAGGTCAAAACAGGCAAGAGTCCTAGTCGGATTGGGTTTCAAGAAGATAATGTGACATCTATTTGTGCATGTTTTTGGACTTAATTTAGATGGATTGAGGAGTTCTAATGAAGTCTAAACTCTCTAAAAAAACCGTGTTTTAGAGTTCATTGAGAAGGCAATCACTTGGAGACGTATAAATAACAATAGAAGACAACGGGGGGGGGCACACAAGAGCCACAAGTCGAAATCCCAGATTGTGCCGCAGCTTTGGAGGTTTTAGGTGTATTCCTATAATTTATCTTCAATGTTTTACTTATAATCATGTGTAACTAATTTCTTTTTAGTTAGGCGAATTCAAAGCCATGAACATATATGTGATATGAATTGATTACATCCAGTTATAATTTCATGAATCGTAAATGCAATTTGCTTAACTGTTTGATTGAAAATTTACTCTTGTATGTTAACTGAGGAGGCCTACTTAGTTTACATGCATGCATTTGATGCTAGAATATAAGGGACTTTCACCTAATAGTTAGAAACTTATGTTCACAAGTAGTGGAGGTTGCTAGTCACAATCGCATTAAGTGAATTCTTGGTAGGAGTGTCATGCTGTTTATAGTCACAAATGCCTTGTCAATGCTTATGGTTTCCATTGAACTTAATGATCTTTGTTAAATGGCTCTATCATGCGTATTCCATAGTTAGGGAATTTGATAAAGAATAATTTGGTTGTGATGCGTTGTCCATTCAATTCAATGAATCTAGGGAAATCTGAGAATTAATTCATTCAATACAATTAATTTGGGGCATTGTCGTTCATGGTTTATTGAAAGAATAACTGGAGATTGATTTATGTTGCATATGTGTCATGTGTGGAGAAGGACCTTCTAGCTAGCCATTCACCCATTCAATTCACTCAAATTTGTTTTTATAAAGTTTGTTTTCTAAGTTTCTGTTTTAAATTTCAATTTCGTCAAAATAAATCCCCTTTTTCTTAAGTCTTGTTTATTGAGTCAAAACCTGTTTTCTTTTAGTATTTTGAGTCTTTTAAGTTTTATTTTCGTCAAAACCAATTGTTAGGTCTAGAGTTGAGTCTTTTTTATTGTTTCTTGCTGTTTTTAGTGTCTTAAGTTAGTTTTGAGTCTATAGAGTCTAGTTTAGTGTTTTTGAGTCTTATTTTAGTTGATTAGCATCCCTAGTTAATCTCCGGTCCAGAACGATCCCTACTTGCATCTTTACTACAATTGTCAATAATAGGGTTTAATTTGTGTGTCAAGTTAATTTTCACATCACTTTTTTTATGGGAAACAATGGTATCTCCAATTATAGCCCCTCTGGGATGTAAAATATATCTTTTCTCACCATCCCCATAGTGTATGAGACATTGCTATAAAACAAGCTCGTATTTTATCTTCGTTATCTTTTCTTGACCTATGGACGAATACGTAAGCATACGTTCCATGCCTGTTTCTCTTTCTCTCTCTCTCTCTCTCTCTCTCTCTCGTTGTCATCCTCTGCTTTTCTTTCGACGTCACCAGATTTGGATTCCAGTGCGGGTCAAATCGCTAGGGTCTTTCTTGGTTTCAGATCAGCGACAATCCGAGTTTATTATTCTCGGGTGAGTGGTGGGAGTGGTTTGGGCAGACAGAAGAAATTGGTGTCGTCAGATCCGAGTTTATTATTCTCGGGTCTGGGTTCTTGCAACAACGATATCAACAGCAAGTTCGCGGTGGCTACTTCAAGCGAATGGTTCAGGTGAACGACAACTCAAACAAATGACTGGCTACAAATCATGATTTCTCAGTTAAGGGATTCTGGATCTAGGCAGGGACGACATTTGGTCACTGTGATGGGGTGTCAAATCTGGCGATGACAGGATCTAGGCAACGAAGGGATTTCATGGAGGTCAGTTCCAAATTGCCTCCATATAAATGGGTTATTGCAAAGGGACTTTCTCATTCAACCCCATATTCTCTCTCTCTCTCTCTCTCTCTCGTTGTCACCCTCTGCTTCTCTTTCGACGTTACCGAATTTGGATTCCAGTGTGGGTCAAATCGCGAGGGTCTTTCTTGGTTTCAGATCAGCAGAAATCCGGTACATCAATGGAGTAATTCGGCGGCGAGTGGTGGGAGTGGTTTGGACAGATAGAAGAAATTGGTGTCGTCAGTTCCGAGTTTATTATTCTCGGGTCTGGGATCTTGCAATAACGATATCAACAGCAAGTTCACGGTGGCTACTTCAAGCGAATGGTTCAGGTGAACGACAACTCAAACAAACAACTGACTACAAATCATGATTTCTTAGTGAAGGGATTCCGGATCTGGGCAAGGACGGCATTTGGTCACCGTGATGGGGTTTTAGATCTGGTAGTGACAGGATCTAGGCAGCGAAGGGATTTCATGGAGGTCGGTTCAAAATTGCCTCCATATGAATGGGTTATTGCAAAGGGACTTTCTCATTCAGCCCCATATTCTCTCTCTCTCTCTCGTTGTCACCCTCTGCTTCTCTTTCGACGTAACCAGATTTGGATTCCAGTGCGGGTCAAATCGCGAGAGTCTTTCTCAAATCAGCGGCAATCCGGCACATCAACGGAGTAATTCGACGGCGAGTGGTGGGAGTGGTTTGGGCAGACAAAAGAAATTGGTGTTGTCAGATCTAAGTTTATTATTCTCGGGTCTGGGTTCTTGCAACAATGATATCAACAACAAGTTCACGGTGGCTACTTCAAGTGAATGGTTCAGGTGAACGACAACTCAAAAAAACGACTGACTACAAATCATGATTTCTCAGTGAAGGGATTCCGGATCTGGGCAGGGACTGCATTTGGTCACCGTGATGGGGTTTCAGATCTGGCAGTGATGGGATATAGGCAGCGAAGGGATTTCATGGAGGTCGGCTCCAAATTGCCTTCATATAAATGGGTTATTGCAAAGGGACTTTCTCATTCAGCATATTCTCTCTCTCTCTCTCATTGTCACCCTCTTCTTCTCTTTCGACGTCACCAGATTTGGATTCCAGTGCGGGTCAAATCGCGAGAGTCTCTTTCTTGGTTTCAGATCAGCAGCAATCCGGTACATCAACAGAGTAATTTCAGATCTGGCAATGACGTTATCTAGGCAGCGAAGAGATTTCATGGAGGTCGGTTCCAAATTGCCTCCATATAAATGGGTTATTGCAAAGGGACTTTCTCATTTAGCCCCATCTTCTCTCTCTCTCGTTGTCACCCTCTGCTTCTCTTTCGACGTCACTGGATTTGGATTCCAGTGCGGGTCAAATCGCGAGGGTCTTTCTTGGTTTCAGATCAGCAGCAATCCGGTACATCAATGGAGTAATTCGGCGGCGAGTAGTGGGAGTGGTTTGGGCAGACAGAAAAAATTGATGTCGTCAGATCCGAGTTTATTATTCTCGGGTCTAGGTTCTTGCAACAACGATATCAACAATAATTTCATGGTGGCTACTTCAGGCGAATGGTTCAGGTGAACGACAACTCAAACAAACGACTGACCACAAATCATGATTTCTCAGTGAAGGGATTTTGGATCTGGGCAGCGACAGCATTTGGTCACTGCGACGAGGGT
Organism: Gillenia trifoliata; assembly: GCA_018257905.1. NCBI lineage: Eukaryota > Viridiplantae > Streptophyta > Magnoliopsida > Rosales > Rosaceae > Gillenia > Gillenia trifoliata. The sequence continues at coordinate 191,149 of JAEHOF010000015.1, forward strand.
TTCAAATCTGGCAGTGATGAGATCTAGGTAGCGAAGGTATTTTGTGGAGGTCGGTTCCAATTAAGGATCTAGGTAGCGATGAGATTTGCTCACTGCCTCGCTCAGTCCTTGCGACGAGATTTCAGATCTGCCTAATTCTGGGGTCTTTTATTTATTTTTTCATAATTGTCTGAGTATTAATTGAAGTTAAAAGTTCTTGATCTCTGCTTTTTTATTCATGTATTTCTCTCAAATCAAATGTGAATGAATTGGACTTGTTGTGCTTGAATTTCTATTTATAATTTCTGGGTTTTATTCAAAACCGATAAATTGTTTGAGTTCTAATGTGCTTAATGCATCTAAAGGGCGTTTTGGATGAGATTCAGGCCTTTATGGGGAAAATATTGGGTTCTTGCACATATTATGCACACCTTAGGCACATATTATGCACAACTCATACATGCTTATGCACATGTTGTTGAGAGAGAGAGGCCAAACTCTGACCCAAAACAAATTGGTGTAAATGAAAGTGAAGTGAGGGTTGTGAATTTATATATTGGCATTTTCGTAATTTTATTTTTGTGCATGGTGTGCATGATGTGTGCATGGTCCAAATGTCTTATTTTGGTTATAAGATTAAGGAATTGTCCCATTTTAGTCAATTTCCCTTATTCAAAAGGCTTTTAACTCTAAATAATAGTTCTAGTTCTCAAACTATATTATGTGTTCTCTAATTATATTTTCATTGCATAAGTTTTGGCTGGAAGTGATGGTTTTGCAATAGAAATTTGTTGAAACTTATATGAATGCAAAAAAGGGTCTCTTTAATGATTTATTTGGAGATTGATTGTGTTTCCTGATTGCCCTTTTGGGAAATGAACACATTACTGCCATGTGACACACTCCGACTCGGATATCCCGGAGGGTACCAAAATTGAGGCATGTTGGTCGACACCCCGGAGGGTGACAAAACCCATGTCATGCAGATGAAGTGGAATTTCTGAATAAAATAAAACCAAAGTCTGGACTTATTAAAATCATGTAGCAGAGTATGCAGAAGTACGGGTAGAACCCTTAATACATAGTATGAGATATTCAGAGCATAGATAGAATGCAGTAAAAAGTACGAATTATTCCCATCCTGAATAGGATGAATAAAACATACTAGTGGAAGGAAAAAAATCCTACATTTATTTGGTGCAGAAGTCGTAAACACCAGAATGGTCGCGCTCACCACCAATTCAGCTACTACATCTTGGAGGGGAGCAAAACAGAAGGTATGAGTGGGCAAAAATAAACATTTCTAAAACCTTTGTTTTTCATAACATAATAACCCTTCTTTTTCATAACATAAAAACCTCAATACTACGATCACGTGAATCTGGCGATAATCGCGTCACATACGAGTCCTAGCTAACTAATGCAAACTAGTACAGGCTGTCACCTACAATGGATCCAAAGTGAGCATAACGGTGCAGATGTGAACATACACGTGAAGGCTGGTCTTGGCCTGGACGAGTACTAGACACCGGTGAATGCATGTATGATGAGCAGATAAAATACACATGATCATGCCATTGCAGTTTCACAAGTCTCAACATAATATAATTTATTTATACTTAACTCATAAATAAAAACATGGCATGATAGAAAATAAATCATGAAATCATAATGAGAAATAATATAAATAATATTAGTTTCTTAAAACAAAGCCCACTCACTGATATGTAATTGGGTCGTAGCCGCCTTACCTTACCTAACCCCTGTACTCCTCGTGGTAAGTCTCACCTATATGAGATATCACTATAGTAATGATTAAACTCATAAAGGTTACTAATTAAATTTATAAACGACATTTATCCTTGATTCACTCAACACGGAGGTCCAAAACACTCCTAAATATATCATTCGTACTGCCTAGAGATAGTACGCGTCGTCACGAGTCGCCTAGCGTCGATGGAAGTCCAAAAAGTGGTCCCACGAGCCCACATGCGCAGCTCATGAGCGGGCTTGCCTCGATTAACACGCGGTCAAACTAACAGCGTTAGTTGACGTCACTAGATTTAACAGAAGATTTCGGTATCTTTGTTAATCTAACAAAATATTCCTAACGGAGTTAAAGGAATATACCTGGGGAATATTCTCAGTTTGGACCGGGTTTGAACCGGTTTGCTAACGTCACGATCCGGTCTGGACCAGGTTCAGGCCGATCTAAGCTAGTCGCAGTTGCAACTTACTCCGTTCGCCAGCGCTGCCGCTTGCGGCAGGCCAAAACTCGCGTTTTTTGGAAAAAATTCAAAAATTCATAACTTCTTCATTTCTCAACCATTTTACACGATCCACATGTCAAAATCAAGCTACAGAGAATGAGAACAAGATTATACTAGTTTGGAGTTCAAAAAAGTGGTTGGAAATGACTGGAAAGTGGCCAAAAATTCTCGGATTACGAATGAAGTCCGATCTACTCCAAAACAGAACCAAAACACACGATTTTAAGATGAAAATCCATCTACTCAACACGAGGATGCTAATGGTGGAGGTTAGAAGTCTCACCTTGGTTGGAAATTTCAAGAAACTCGCCAGAAAAGTTTGATTCTTCCATGTGCGATTTTCGTCAAACGGTAGGGAGTTTGGGCAATCTGATTGCACCGTTGAACTCAATGAGTTACAACGAACAAGATGGTGGTAGTGGTTTGTCTCGGTTCGAAAGAAATGGTGTGGCCACTGTGTGCACTGTGCACATTTTCACAGGGAGAAGGAAGAATAGCAGAAAAAGGAAGAGTGAGAGGGAAAGAGAGATTAGGGGAAAAAGAGAAGAAAGAGATTTTTTCAAATTAGGCCGGGCAACTGGATCCCGGCTAGTACACGTACCACCATATTTCCATAACAGGAAATAATATTTAAACGTACGTAACGTTTCCATTACACATCGAATTTTTGTCTCGTTCGCGCTCACGTGCTCGTAGAAAAGAGTACTACGAGAATACAACAAGTAAAAATTCAAAATTCATAAAGAGCTCAAACGTCCACGCAGGACTTCCATTTAACCCGTTCAAGGGCATTTTGGTAAATTTACACGTTCAGGAAATAAAATACAATAAAATTAAGGACAGGTCGTCACACCATGTCTTGTTTGCTTATTTGAATTCAAGGATGTCGATGAAAGTCACTCTTCTTAGTTCAAAGTTGTGGCACATTTTAGAGCTTCCAACCAATAGTTATTTCGATTTTTTTCTTTCGTATTATAAAATTGTTGAATTTGAGTATGATGGGCATGGATTATACTTGGCGTTTATATCTTAAGTAATCCGTGTTTGTGGCCTCTCAGCATGAATTGGTATTCAGGACTTCTAACAAACAAAATTAGCTTCTTGTTGCCTAAGCCGAAAAAAGATGTGTTCCCCAAATGAAATGTCATTACTTGTTCAGAACTTCAGTTGAGTATAACTATAAACTTATATGAGGATGGGATGGGATGTGTCTGTTGGGAGGCAGGGTGCTTTGCTCTCTGGTGCTCCTTCGTCAATTCAGACTTCATCTGAAAAGATGAGTCTCTGGGAAAAAGAAAACTTAAATCCAAAATTAAAAAAATAATTTAATTAATTAATGGATTTTTTGACAATTAATTAATATTAATTATATATATTAATTATTAATTAATTTTCACACCTCCTGTTACATCCCGTCCTGGAAAATAATAGTATTTTATTCTCGAAAGTTGGAAATGACGAAAATGCCCCTGGTTGACCTTTCGGTTGACTTTGGCGTCGTAACTCATACGACCCTTCCCTTTGTATTTTCTTGTCGTGCTCGTCGTTACGAATGCGTGGACGTGAGCGAGACGTCATTCGGAGTCCGAACGAATATTTTACGGGCGTCGGATTACCGACGTTTCTCGTAATTCAATTGTGGACTGTTTGGGCAGTTGGGCTGGGGCCCAACCTTTCTGTTGGCCCATATGGCCTTGTCTCCCTGTATGTTTGACTAAACCACTCCCGTGCTCTCTTCTCTGCAACTCAGACAAACCTCACAAACTCTTAACACACCCATGGCTCTCTTTCTCCTTCCCCGAGCCATTTCCATGGCCAACCAGCCATAACCCAGCAACTTGACCCAAACTGAACCAAACTGAACCCAGCAACTTGAACCTAGACCCTGCAAACTCGATCTCAAACTTGAACCTAGAAACCCATGATTTTCTGACGAACCCCGATAATTTCTCGACGAACCTTCTCGGTGAAATCGACCTCGACCTTCCTCGTTTTGGTCGCCATTCACCTCCCTGAGGTCCTAGGAACTGTTTTCAGGCACTACATGCTAGAATTGGACGGAGATCGACCACTTTGGAATCGGTCTTTTTCCACCGTGACTTCTTCTCCATTTTCAGGCGACCTCTGGCCAGATTTTGGCCCCCAAATTGGTAAATTCTTGTTCTCCTTGTTCCCAGCTTCATTTTGGTACTTGAATTGTGCAATTTGGCCTTGAAATGAGTGAGATACATCGAGTTGCAGGTTTCCAGCCATTTTTCTCATTTTTCGGCAGCGGCGTGAGGGCGCGTGGTGGACTTCCATCGGCTCGTGGCGGCGCGTGAGGGCGTGTGGTGGACTTCCATCGGCGCGTGGCGGCGCGTGAGGGCGCGTGGGACCTCACAACCACGCGTGGCAGTGCGTGAGGCCATTTGGCAGCGTGCGGCGCAGCACTGTGGCCCACAGCGGCAGTTTTGGGTTTTTCGACCCCGTAACTCTGTTTCGGGTTTCCGAACGCCGTTTCCTTCGTATTTTCGAATACTTTATTAATTGTGGGTGTTCTAAAATAGGTTTGGCGACCCGTGGAGTACGGAGTGCGTGCAATTGGGCTATTCCGGCAAAGGTTTATGTGAGTGGGCCCCTTCCTTATTAAATTAGGCTATGCCTACGTTTTTAAATGGTATTTTTCATGTTATATTAGTGAACTTTAGTATTATATTTTTATACTTGGTTCACTAGTATGTGACTCGGCTATATTTTATGGGATTTGGAAATTAGTATATTTATGCCTATGCATTTAAATATGATTTATACTTATACTTAGTGAACTTGATTTTATATTTATACTTGGTGAACCTTGGGTTTTAGTATTTATATTGTATTTTGGTTCACTTAGTATGTTACTTAATATATTACTTTAACTTGGGTACATACTTGGTTTAGTATTTTAAGTATTTTGGTATATACTTGGTACTCCGGATACGGCATCCGTGAATACCTAATTATAAAGTTTATGAAGTTATTTTAGAAAGGAAATTACCCCATCTTATTTTATTTAGAAATATTCCGTGGTATGTTTTATACACGCTCAACTAGGAATGCTTACACGGTGTCATTAGTACTGTCCGGGGCCAGGACCATCTTTACGTGTATGTTCACACGCACTGACACGCTCACTTTGGATCCATCGTAGGTGCCAGCCTGTTCTAGGTCGCCTTGGCGACTCGAACTCGTTGTGATGCGCTTGGCGCCAGCTTCACGTGTATGTAGTACATGAGCGTAACATTATTCATACACCCAGCCTGTTCATGACAGAATACCTCTGTATGAACTCGTGTGTCTGTCATACCTATCGAGCGTATACCCTACTGATTTATTTTGTGATTTTAATATCGGATTTCACTGATGCCACGGAGGCTTCTATTTGATTTACGAGTTTCTCGTACTATTTTATTATACGGACTTCTAGTAAAGTATTTTTATACTAAGTTGTGGCTTTCTGCCCGTTTTGGACGGTAAGTACATTTCCGTACTTACACTGATTTTCAATCTACTACTGTAGTATGTTTTCCAGAAAGGTTTTCCAGAACTATTACTTGATTTTGACGGCGAGGGGTTACTATTTTCATAAAGGAAAGGTTTTACAAAATAATTACTTATGGCCCACTCTTCCTTTTGTTTTTGCGCCCCTCCAGGATAAGTGGCTTGGAGCTGTCGACGTCGAGACGCGGTGGTATGACAACGTAGGGAATTCTTGTATTTGTAATCATATTGTATTCTTCTACATTGTCCAACAATTATTATTTTACTTATTCTTCTCAGCCTGCACACTTTCGTGCACTCTGAGCTTAATTTACTTCAGTTTGCTTATTCATTCATAAATTCTTCTAAATGGCTTTCGTCACCCCACGTGGTGTCGTCCAGCACACTCGACTTTTGGATGTCCACCTGTACATCCGGGTCGGGGTGTGTCACCCCCAAAGCCCAAACCCAAGGTTGAGCCCAATTTTCCTCTCCATGATTCCATTACTCCAATTACTTTGTAAGAGGTATAAAGCCTTATAAAGGGTAGGAACTTTTTGGTGGTGGCCAATGTGGGACAAAATTTGGAATGGTATTACTACTCAAACATTTCCAACAATAGAACCCCCCAAGGAGTCAAGGTACAGATTTTAAGGCGGTGGAGTGACGATAAATCTAGTGGTGGAGGAGTATAAGCATAAAAACTCACAATATTGCTACTAGCTATTGTTTATGATTTGATAGTTGTGGTGCTTTGCAGAACACACAATAACGAACCTAATACGCCACCCTATGAATAAGATTGTACTTAATATGCTTGTCATCGCTTCTCCCTCACCTCTGGTGTTACGTTTGTCTCAAAATGCTATTATAAGTTTGTTCATGAATCTAAATCAATAACATTCGAGATGGAAAGTAAAACTCATCTTGAACAATGAAAGCATTTTGATTTTAAGAAACCGCAAATTTGAAATCTGACGGATTTAGTTCCCTTAATTCATTAAAATTCTTTTAAACGGTTTGAAATTAAGAAATTGAACAGTTCTAATTATGTAATTTGTACGGTATAAATACGCTATTCGCAATTCATAATAGAAGGGAGTTATAGAAGTGAGTTGTATATAAGAATCGCAATTAGCTTAGGATGATTGGAACACAACATTCTTTTTTTTTTCTTTCCAAAAATGACTCTAATAATTAAAAAGACCGAAATACGATTGTTATAACATATGGCTCCTTATAATGTGGGGAGCAATTCTTTCTTACATGACGACAGTAAATCATTTTACCTACAAACAGTGGCAGAGGGATGAAGGGACTACGATTGACTTAGGCCCATCCTGATTTTTTTTTTACAACCCTCCTCCTATTACTATTATTCCTTTCATTTACAATTAACCCTCCTCTTATTGGTCAAAGAGAAAATTCAAACCTATTTTTCCAATTCCAAATTCCAACTTCTATGTCTGATTACATCCCACCACTAATTGTAATATTTTATTATATTTATATGACATAAAATCAATAAACTTTTCACATTTGATACAAAAAAAACCCTTAACATTATACCTTCACTTTTAATTAAAAAAAAAAAGTGTGCAACGCAATAGCGGGACTCCAAATCTACAAAACTTTTCTTTTTCCCATCTTTTGAAATTTCATAAATATTACCTCTTACTTAAGTATAATTATAACTATCACCTTAAGTATAAATATCACCTTCAGTTTTAATTATAACTTTTTATTGTTTATCCTCTATCTCTTACCTCTTACTTAAGTACTGTTAGTGTTTAAAATTTTTGATCGACCCTCTCTATTAAATTTAATAGTATAGCAAGGTTCTAAAAAGCGCTAGGCGCTAGTCGGGCGGCGAACAGGGGCCTAGAGCCTAGGCGCCTAGGCGGGGGCCTAGGCGGACTAGGCGGATTTAAATAAATTTATTAATATCATATAAATAAGTGTCTATTTACACTTTAAAAAAAAATAAAAAAACTATACTTATATTAAGAATTTGGAGAGATAAAGTTGCAAGGCTAGGCCTCAATCTCTTATTCTCCATTTCCTTCCAAGACTCCCTCCGTATCAACAAATGGGGAATTGAGAAATTAGGGATTTTGGGTTTTCTTCCCAGAAAACCATTTTGCATTTTAAAAAGCACCGCCTAGGCCCCTGCCTAGGCCGCCTAGGCCCCCGCCTAGGACCGCCTAACACTAAACCGATTTTTAGAACGATTTGCTAATAATCCCCTCGGAAGACCCCCGCCTAGCGCCTAGGCGCCGCCTAGATGGCCGCCTAGGCCGATTTTTAGAACACTAAGTATAGACGACAAAGTGGCCGATTTTTAGAACACTAAGTATAGACGACAAAGTTATCATGCAACGGTTTTAAAACATGAAAAAATCGTCAGAGATAATTTGTAAATAAATAATATTATCAAGGATGGTGCTATCCACACACTCCTTTTTACATTGTACACACACCTCTTAATTTTCAGCTATCGGATTGAATGAATTGAAGATGATCAAAGGACAGAATTTCACAGAGTGTGTGAGAGGTAAAAAGAGGTGTGTAGATAGCACCACTCTATTATCAATGGATATGTTATCATGTTGTTTTGGTTAGTAGTTTTGTAATTGTTATAAACCATTTTTTTGGTTATCATGTTGTTTTGGTTATCATGTTGTTTTGGTTAGTAGTTTTGTCAAACCAGAACCAGATCCGCCACTGCCCCCGTTCTGATCTCCACCTCCGGTCCTTTTGTCACCACCGCCATTCTGATCACTTCCATTCCTCCTGTCACCGTCCCCGCCATTTCGACCCTCCACCTCCGTTCCTCCTGTCACCACCCCCGCCGTTCTGACCTCCACCTCCGTTCTGACAACGGCCGATGGGCATCACTGCGTGCATTGTGCAACGGCGGAGGAGCACTCCTCCTGCACCAGCTCGTCCTCCACGTCGACCCCGCACCAGCTCTTCCTCGCAAATGGGTAAAACCTCAGCCTTGTCATTGTCACCCTCGCCATTCTGACCTCTACCTGTGTTCCACGCAACAATCACAGCAGTGACCATGTAGCAGATAGCCCTCACAAGCAAAAAGCAAAAGCCTACATTCTTGTCCACCCCATTCCTACCGCCACCATCAATCATGGGGAGCACCACCCTCTTCTGTTCTTGTTTTTCCTCGACTTCCTTCTTCACCACCTTCATGATGGGTGGAACGACTGCCTTTACAAGGGTGTAGGCACAGCAAATTTGAACTCAACCCTCACGACCAATAAAATGGGGTGAGGGGTGAGTTCACCACCTCCATGACCGGCAGAACGACTGCCTTTACAGTCGTTCTACCCGTGATGGAGGTGGGCCTGCAGTGATGGAGGTGAGTGGGAAGAGATCGAGGAAAAGCTAGAACGAAAGAAGAAGGGTGGTGGTCAGGAATTTGATGAGTGAGCGGAAAGAAGGGGTGGACAGGAAGTATAGGCTTTTTGCTTTTTGCTTGTGGGGGATGTACGTTTCCATGGTCCTTTGTTGTGATGTTAATGGGGCTCACGAGTGAAGGGGTAGAGGTAACAGAGCAGACAATACCGAGGCTGAGGTTTTATTTGCGAAAGGAGCCGGCTGTAGAGGTCGGCGAGGGAGGAAGGCTTTCGAGGTGTGAAGGAGTGCCATTCGCACACACTGCAATGCGCGCGGTGATGCCCCCTCGGCTGGGTTGCCCAGCTGTGCGAGAGAGTGGAGGAGCTCAACATTTGAGGAAACAAGGGGCAGGAGGACGGTGGTGGCGGCCGGGGTGGTGACGGGAGGAGCGGAGATGGAGATCGGAAAGGGGCGAGGAGGATGGTCTTGACGGGGAAGAGAAACGCCCAGCCTCCTCTAGTGTCGTTGCGTACGGCCATTTGATGCACTTCGGTCGTCGCCGGGCGGGCGGGTCCATACGTTTTTTCGTATTTCGTTAGTGTTTTGCTTTGAAGTATCTTGTAGCATTTCTATGGTTAGTCTTTTGGGATTAGAATTTACGAAAAATGGCCAGGAATCATTAGATAAATATTGCATTGAAGATGCTCTTGGAGTTATCTCCAGTTTTGTCTTTGGTGTGCAACGAATGTTGTGTTTTCCGCAGCCGAATCCCAGGATATTTTTAGAAGACTAATAGTATATTTTAAATGTTGGTGTTATTTTCTCATACCAATTTTGCAATCAAATAGTCGCGCCGTGCCCGAACCCTTTGCACCCGGCGAATCATGGGCTAGGATGGGCCGAGCTTCCCCACGGCGTGTCCGGATTTCGTTATTTTCTCCTAAAAGGGCTTGTTAATTTCTCGGCTACGCCTGCGCTTCTTGGCTTGACTTCTTCTGCACCTTGAGGGACTTTTTGTTCTTTGGAGCTTTTGGGGCTGGAGTTCGAGCGTGAGAGAGAAGATTTCGAGAAAAGAGATGGAAACATACATAACGGCCATATCACTTTGAATTTTAAAATACCAAAGAAAGACGAAAAGCGGTAAGGGTGCATGGCGCTAGAGTGCAACAGCCTTCAGCGCTCTCCTTGCACCACCTCGTCCTTCTTGTCCACCCCTGACATAGCCTCGGCTCATCATTGTCCCACGGCCCGTTCGATCTTCACCTCACTAGGTCCTTGTCACCACCGCTAGATCACTTAGTTCTGTTTTGTCTTTGTCCGTAGTTTGGACCTCCACCTCATCCACCACCCCGTAGTTCGACCACCACTTGGTTCGGGCAGCGCCAAATGGGCATGCCGCGTGCGAGGCGGAATGACACTTCTCACTTTCCTGTCCTCCTACCATTCCGACCTCACAGCCAGCTCTTTCCCTGCGCAAATGTGTAAAAGCGTGGCCAGTGTCGTGTCACTTTTGCCATTCTAACCTCCTGTGTTCCACGTAACAATCACGGCGGTGACCACCATGGAACGAACTGACCCCCTGAGCAAAAAGCAAGAAGCCCATTCTTGTCCACCCCACCCTCTTAGCCACCATCTGATCATGGGGACCACCGCCCTCTTATACATTTCTCGTTTTCCTCGACTCCCTACTTCACCACCTCCATGATCGGCGAGCGCCTTTACAGGTCGTTCTGCAGAGGTGGTGAAGTCGAGGAAAAACTAGGCGAAAGAGGGTGGTGACTCCGGCGCAATGGTGGCGAAGGGTGGACAGAAATACGAGCTTTAGCACATCTTTGGAGGATATTACTGCATTCCATGTCCCTTCTTGTGTGTGTGTGGGCTGCAGTGGAAGTAGAAAATGACGAGCGAGCGATGGCGAGCACGAGGTTTTGCGACTAGAAGGAGCGTCTTTGGCGGCATTTGAGAGGAGCAGCGTCTTCTGCACCATTCGCCTTTACTGTCTGTGATGTGCCCCTCGTGCGTTGCCCCGACGGAGGTGGAGGTGACGGCCGGGGTAGGGAATAGGAGGAGCCGAGAGGTGGAGGTCGGAACGGCCGAGGGTGGTGTGAGGAGGAAGCCGGAAGATGGAAGATCGGGCGAGGGGGTGGTCCACGGTGGCTGAGGGCGAGGGTGTGTCGGGGGTCCCGAGAAAGAGGCGAGGTGGTGTAGGAAGAGACGCGCCTCCTCTGGTGTGTCGTTGCATGCGACGGTGATGCACTTCGATTAGGTCGCCGGCCCAGGCAGATCCATCGTTTTAAAGTATTTCGTTAGTGTTTTGCTTTGAAGTATGTTATTCGGCATTCTATGTGGATTCCGTCTTTTGGGATTAGAATTTCTAAAAATGGCCAAGGAAATCATTTGGAGTATAATATTCTTTTTTGTTGAAGATGCTCTTGGAGTTATCTCCAGGTTTTGTCTTGAATTTGTGCAACGAGAATGTTGTGTTTTCGATGGATCCGTTATTTTAGAAGACTAATAGTATATTTTAAATGTTGGTGTTATTTTCTCATGCCAATTTTGCAATCAAATAGTCACCCGTTAAGCGAACCAGCTGCCCAGCACCGGCGAATCTGTGGCCAGGATGGACGAGCTTCCCCACTGACGTCCCGTTTCGTTATTTCTCTAAGGGCTTGTTAATTGCTCAGCTCTCACGCCTCACGCTTCTTGTGACATCTTCTGCATAGCGAGGACTTTTTTATTCTTTGCGGAGCTTTTGGGTTTGGAGTTTTGGCTCGAGTTCGGCGTGAGAGAAAATTCGGAGGGTAGGGAAACACAGCCATGTGACCCATATACCTTAATTTTAAAATACCAAAGAAAGGCAACACTTGTACGAGGTGCACCGCGCTTTGCGTGCAGCAGCCACTTGGCGCTCTCCTCGCACCACCTCGTCCACTGACATAACCTCGGCCCTACATCATTGTCCACGGCCCAGATTCACGATCTCTCAGCTCGTCCTTAAGCCCACCACACCAGATTAGAGTCATAAGTTCTACTGCTGTCACCAGTCACATGGTTTGGACCTCCATTCCTCCACATCACCACCAGGCCGTTAGAGCCACCACCTCCAGTTAGAACCGCAGCCCAGATGGGCATTACTTGCTACACTTAACGTACAAAGGCGGGCAGGCTTGCACTCTCCTCCGCACCACCTCGTCCTCCTCGTCGACCCTCCCTCCGACCCTAACTGCAAATGTGTAAAAGCGCGACCTGTCATTGCCACCCTGCCATTAACCTCCACATGTTCCCGCACATGTTTCTGTCCACAGCGGTGACCATGGGCTTGACCGACTACAAGCAAGTAAAAGCCCACATTCTTGTCCACCCTCTTCCTACGCCATCCAATCATGGGGACCACTGCCCTCTTACGTTCTCGTTTTTCCTGGAAGCTCCACTACTTCACCACCTGTGATCGCGCAGAGCATTTGCCTTTACGGTCGTTCTATCCCAGTGATGGAGAGTGGTGGCAGCAGAGATCAGAGGAAAAGAAGAGGAGCCAGTGACCCCGAGGCTTGTGGTGGCGAAAGGGTGGACAGAAATGTAGGCTGACGCTTTATTGGGGGGGATAACATCCTTCTTTATTGTGTGTTAGCTGAGTGGAAGGGCAAAATGACGAGCAGGTGATGACATGGGCGGGATTTCCCATTCTGAAGCGCCGATGTGAGTCTTATTGGCACGGCAGGCTCAAATCTGCGAAAAAAAGTGCCATTCGCCTTTGCACATGCGCGCAGTGATGCCCCTCGGTCGTTAATTTCAGCACCGAGGAGGTGGAAGAGACAAACCGGCCAGGAGGCTCAGGGAGCTTCGAGAGGGGCAGAGGTGGAGTGAAGCGGCGGGGGTGGTGGCCAGGAGAAGCGAGAGATGGAAGATCCAGGCGTGGTGCGGGAAAGAAGCGCCGCCTCTACAGTGTCGTTGCATGCGGCGGTGATGCACTTCGGTGATCTGCCACGGCCCCAGACGATCCATCGTTTTTAGAAGTATTTAGATTTAGTGTTTTGCTTTGGAAGTATCTTGTCGCATTTTATGGTTAGTCTTTTGGGATTAGAATTTAGAAAAATAGCCAGGAATCATTGAAGGAGTAAATATTCTTTGATGAGAATGCTCTTGAGTTATCTCCAGAGTTTTTGTGCGAATTTGTCGAAGCCGAGAATGTTTGTGTTTTCCAGATAGTTATTTTAGAAGACTAATAGTATATTTTAAATGTTGGTGTTATTTTCGTACGATTTCGCGATCAAATAGTCACCGCAGGTGGCGAACCGCTGCTTGCTTTGTGTGGCGAGAATCATGGCTAGGATGGGGCGAGGCTTCCCCCACGGCGTCGGTTGCGTTATTTTCTCTAGGGCTTGTTAATTTCTCGCTGCCTCTGCTTCTTGGCTTCTTCTGCCTTGAGGACTTTTTGTTGCTAGACTTTTGGGGGGTTCGAGCGTGAGAGGAATTTCGAAGAGATGGAAACCACCTATGCTTGGCCATATCACACGAGATTTTAAAATACCAAGAAAGACGAAAAGCACAGTAGAGGTTTTTATAACGCTGCGTGCAACAACGCGCTCTCCTTCGCACCACCTGCATCCTTCTTGTCCACCCCAGACCATAGCCTCGGCTCGCCATTGTCCCACGGCCAGATTACGATCTCCACCTCAGGTCCTTGTCACCACCCTTTGATCACTTAGTTCTAGCATCCTTAGTCCGTAGTTTGGACACTCCTTGCTCTGTCTACCACCAGTAGTTAAGGCCACCCACTTCCCGTTCGGAGCAGCAGCCGATGAACGTCTTTGCACTTGCTTGTGCAAAAGGCCGGGCCGACCTCCTCACTTCCACCTCGTCACTCCTCGTCGACCTCATCGGCCGCTTCCTCGCAAATGTGTAGCGCGTACATCATTGTCACCCCTTTGCCATTCTAACCTCCACATGTGTTCCCACGTAACAATCCCACGGCCCATTGACCCATGGAACGACGGCCCCGCGAAGCAAAAAGCAAAAGCCCACATTCTTGTCCACCCCATTCCTACCAGCCACCATCAATCATGGGGACCACCACCCTCTTATGTTCTCGTTTTCCTCGACTCCTACTTCACCACCTCCATGATCGGCGAACGGCGCTGCGGTGGTTACACGTGATGAGGGTGGTGAAGAAAATCGAGAACAGAACAAGAGAAGTAATTATGGCAGTGGTGGCGAAAAAGAGGGTGAACAGAATGTAGGCTTTGCTTTTTGCTGTGTGTACATTCCATGATCAACAGGTTGATTTTGTGGGGCTGCAGTGGGGCAAGGCAACCGAGCAGACGATGGCGGGTGGCATTGAAGAAGCGTCTCTGAAATCGGCAGCAAAATGGCTAAAAAGGGTGCCATTACACTTCTTTGCACAATGCGCGCGTGATGCCCCCTCGGTCGTTGCCCAAGCTGAAGGTGAATCGAGCGGCCGAGAATATTATTTGGAGGAGAGATGGAGATCGAACGAGGCGAGTCACGATGGCGAGGGCGAGGTGTGTCGGGGTGAGACAGAAGAAAATTTGAGGTGGTGCGGAAAGAAACCTTGCCTCCTCCCAGTGTCGTTGCATGCGGCTTGAGTGATACACTTCGGTCGTCGCCGGCCGGGCGTCCATTGTTTTTCGTATTTCGTTAGTGTTTTGCTTTGAAGTATCTTGTCGTATTTCTTTGGTTAGTCTTTTGGGATTAGAATTTACGAAAAATGGAAATCATTGGGAGTAGATATTCTTGTTGAAGATGCTCTTGGAGTTATCTCCGAGTTTTTGTCTTGAATTTGCGCGAAGAATGTTGTGTTTTCCATTGAATCCCAGATTATTTTAGAAGACTAATAGTATATTTTAAATGTTGGTGTTATTTTCTCTCATGCCAATTTTGCAATCAAATAGTCACCCACCGTGCTTGAACCACATGATATGCTCACACCAATGATCTAATTTTTAAGTTGAATTTATTGTCCATAAAAAGCTTTCAAACGACATGATATACTCACACCAATTATCTAATATTTATTTGTATGTTGAACTTTGCTTTTTTTGTAATTGTGTTGAACTTTGCTTTGTTTGTTGGTGTGATTGAAAATAAAGGATTCACTAATTCAACAATTTGTTTTAATTTTTCATTGATTTTCCCGATTTTTTTTAAATTTGTTTTTACTGTTTTTCAATTTTTTTAGTCAAAAATTAATTATACTCGTTGAATTTATGATAGTTGGAGATCCAATGGCCTAGATTGTGCCACATGTACTACCCCACTTGCAAATCTGCCCCAAAAAAATTAAATTTGCACTGGGCCCCATCAGCTGGCTCGGAAGGTCCTCGAGCATAAGTTCTCTAGGATGGTTCTTGGGCTCCGTGGGCTCCACCATCTTGCAGGGCTGTTTAGCATTGCTGGAGCAGGTTCTTGGGAAGAAAGGGCCTGCTACCTAGGCAAGTCCACACCAATGGAAATGCTTTAAGTCTTGCATTTTAGGCATACACTAATTAGAATCCTTCAACTTGCCGATTATCAATAATTCGTCCAACCATTATTCCAAAAAAGAAACTGCAGTTTCATCAACAATATTCCAAATTATTAGACCACCAACTGTGTTGGTTTAGCATATGGTCAACCCACGTCTTTCGTGATAGAGTCATTGGGCAGCGGCCATTTCGTGCACACCATGTGTTCGACGAAATTCCCCAACCAAATCTCGGTATGATATTTTGTGTAGCCTTATATGGGGTTGGCTACAACATGACTGAGGTTTGGGAGAAAAAGAAAGCACCTATGTCCAGAACAGTAATGGAAGCTGGCTGAGACAGTTGTACGCTAAGAAGCAAATGATAAGTGCACGAGGAAGAAGATGATGATTTGTTTCTCTTTTGATTTTACCTAAACACTACGTATTGGTGGATGGGCTTTAAAACCAAAATGCCAAGTTAAAAGTGGCCCCAGCTTCTTCTCGTCTTCCCAAAGCCTCCACTTCTACTGCCCACTCTAATCTCATTAGTGTACAATTCTTTCAACTATTTACATCTTCAATACTGCAATCTTAATTGTCTACCCTACTTAACTTTTTTATCAAACTCTTTTGTTTAGTTTTTTTTTATTTCAATATTCTAAAGTTTAACATATGAAGTGGTACGACACTACAATATTAACCATCTAGCATACTACAATTTTAGAAACTTATATCTTGAGCTCATTTGATCGATCGATATTATATTATATTTTATGGTATTCCAATTTCAGCTTTTATGTTTGTTTTTTTTTTAGAGAAATTTAATACTTCTTTATATATTTTGTTATAGGATGGATTGAATCGGCTTTGCGCATTAAATGGACAAATTGTGGAGTTTTGGAGCTAAGACGTTTGTGTCAAAGTTTCGAGCCTTAATTCTATGTAGTTTGATCGTGGAGAATAATTGAAGATGGAATGCAAATTCGGGCGGTGCGTTTTGGGCTTATTTGGCATATAGCGTCCCGGAATGACGTTTTTGGGCTTCGGTTTCTTCTACAAAGTTGTAGAGGACATTTTTAGCTTTCCAACGATATATTATGGGCTAATTCGGAGGCGGTTTGGTCGATCAAAGATAGGATTTTACGCAGCGGAGTCCAAGTCCTTGTTAGGGAAAGGATTACGTAATTTTATTTATTTTTATTTTGATTTCCTGATTTTTGGGGAAGCCCATTTTAAGTAGGATTTGGTTTTCCTAGTAATATAAATAGTTGGGTCTCTAGGGTTTAGAAAGGGGGAACGAATTTGGAGATTAATATTGTGGCGTGGAGAACTCGGGTTCAACTTTGCTACAACGGTGTTTTCTATACTTTTTATCAATTTCCTATTATGATTTCAATTACGATTATGCGTAACTAATTCCTTTTCTAGGGTGAGGCCACGAGCCTTTAGCATGAATATATAGTTTCTTTTCAATTGCTTATGATGATATAATGCATGCTACTTTGAATTGTCAATCATAGGTTTAAACTATCTATTTATCTTAATGCTTGATCACCATTGGATGTGTAGACAAGTAATTGGATGCAATTTATGTTGGAATATCACCCTTAAATTGGCTAGGGCTTCTTGTGGTTGATAATTGTAAGTTCATAAGGCGAATATCACACTCTTAAAGGTTGCATGGTTTTTTTCAAAGGTTTTCACAAAACTTAATGAGTCTTGCATGTTCATATTTGATCGAATACCACGGACGGGTTTGCATGTTAAATATATGTTCTAGCTAGAATATCACTAGTAGAATATGCAATGGGAAAACCTAACCTTCAAGATGCATGTGTAATTCATAAGTAATTGGTAGAACTATATAAGATTGTTATTGGTGATGGCTGAACTCTAGGGTTTCTTATCTTTGTTTTCTAATAATTATTGACAAGCTTTATTTTCGATTATTTAATTTCCTGCGAATTTTCATTTATTTTGTTATTTTAAATTCATGATCACAACTTTCTATATTTTTGTATTAAATAATTAATTAAGAATTAGACTAAATACAAGTTATTTATATCGATCTCTGTGGAAGGCTTGACCTTGCTTGAGTTGCTATACTACGATAACCTTGTACTCTTGCAGAGTATTTTTAAGTGATTTTTGCTTGGAATTTGAGTGTGGTAAAATTGCTATCAAGAAATTATGGCGCGCGTTGCCAGGGATCCGGAGCCCGGGTCACCCGCGTGACAGGCGGGAATACTACCACTATACCAAAATCCTATGCTGGAATCCTGCACCCAGCAGCAAGTCTACATAAATATCAACCACACATCCTATGCTGGAATCACTGCACCCAGCAGCAGATCTATAACAACCAATTTGCATCAACTTTGTTTAAAATTTCCTTTTGTCATGCAGAAATAATGATTCATTTTGCTAACACTAGAAAACATTTTGTTTTTGCAGGTTGGAAGCTATCGATCCTATGCATCCCTTCTACGATTTAACATATATTCATCTCAACATATTCAGCATGCTTTAACATATTACCATATTGATCATATTTACAGATATTCAACATTTTTTCACATGCATGTCATAATTTAATGAGCAGGTCAGAGGAGACATACCAGGGGTTTGCTGAGAAGCTTCTGTAGATCTTGGTCCCATTCACTCACACTCACCTCACAACAAAATATATAGACTATTCATAAATTCTAATACATTTTCTACTCAGGGGGGTCCAAGACTTACAGAAGAGTCCATATCAACGATCGATCACTTTATTTCCTTTTTGGACCCGGACTCCATATCGACAGACATGCAAACCACACAGGGGATATGATGATTAGACATGCAATTTGAAAATAATAATAATAATAATAATAATAAAGAAAAGAGCTGAAAAATTACCTCGGGTCTGCTATTGGATTACCACGTCGGGGGGTTCGGCGAGATTTTTGCAGGTGCGACGGAGGTGACAGCCTGCGTGGTGGTCAGATCTGGGCTGGGTGTTTTTCGGCCTGATGCATGTTGGCGGGTTCTTGGACAGTTTCTCCGGGAAATGGAGCTCGGTGCTGATGTGAGATTGTGTTTTGTGTGGTGGATCATGGCTGCGATGGATGATGCGAGAAATTGGTGCTCTAATTCATGGATGGTTGCTGATTTGTGGGCTAGTGAAAGGGTGAAGCAGGTGGTCTGTGATTTGAGGCTTGGATCGGTTTGGTGGTCTATGGTGGCTGTGGAACCCACGAAGAAGAAAGGCAGAGAAAGTTTGGAGGCGCAGCTAGGGTTTGGAAATGAAATTTGGCTGTTGCACATGCTTTTCTATTTAGAGGCCTCGGGATTTGGAACACATGTGTGGTGTGTTGCTCCGTGTGTGTGGTGTGTGTGTTTGCCATTACGTGGTGCAGCAGAGAGAGCCGTTTGGCTCTGTTCTCAATGAAGAAAAGAAAGCAATTGCAGGAATCCAATGCCACTCTTCCTTTTAAATCAGATAGCAAAAGAAAAACAAATCAAAAGGGAATCAGGTGCACTTACTTATTTCCCTCGGGTGAAACAATCATGCAAGGAATCCAATGCATTTTCTGTTCTTTTAAATCAGGTACCATCATTACCTTTTCCTTTCTTTTCCTATTCTTTTATTTTCTTTTGTTTTTTGTTTGCTTTGCTGTTTTTATTTTTCTTGTCTTTAATTGTTTTCGTTTTCTTTTTCGTTTTCATAATTTTCTGTTTTTCTTTATTCTTTTTCTCACCTTGAGGACAATGTGTGATTTAAGTTTGGGGGTGGGGATTTAGTTTTTAATTTTGTGTGTCGAGTTAATTCTTATTTTAAGTTAATATCCATAGGCGAAGATTTAAACGTTCGAACACAAGGACATAGTGAAGATGAGTCCCACTTGAGAGTATTTTCTATTTAATTTTGCTTAGAGACTAATTCATACGTTATACTTTGAAACTTTGCACATTCACCTTGCTTGACATGGTTTGTGGGGAGTGAGGCCGAAAACTTACTTTTTGTCTAAGTGCTGTTTTAATTTTAGCTCTATTTATATTAAAGTTAGTAGGTGTTATAAAGTAATAATTGTTTCACTAGAGGCTTTGCTTGTGCTTAGGACGATCCTGCCTAATCGGCGGTGATTCTCGGGTCAAACGGTAGGATTTTGGCATGGGGGCGGGGGTGGTTAGTTGGTTTTACCGTAGCCTTTCCGGCTCGGGTTAATAAGTCCTTAGGGTGTTTTGCACCTAGTGCCCTAGAAAGCCTTAGTGGTTTGGGAGACATTGACCTAAGCTCGCTACATGGGTTGGATAGAAAGCTTAAGGGAACCAACATTACTTACGACCACTACTATTACTAAAAATAAATAAATGAGAAAAAAAAAAAAAAAAGAAGGAAAAGAGAGTTGAAAAAAAAAAAGAAAAAAAAGAGTGATTATATAAGTATGTGAAGTGTGAATAAGGGATGAAAGGTAAGAGTTTTAGTTGAGTCTCTTAGCTATGTTGGTTCACTTTACCAAAGGAAGTGTGTGAATTCTTTTTCTAATTGACCTTAAATGGCTAAGACTCCGTAGTGGGATTAGTTGGAAATTTTGAAGGAGTGTTCTAATTTTAACGTTATTACATGGATTGCAACTTGGAAAGAGAATTTGTTTTAGGTTTTGTTTTGTTTTTAGTTTTTATTTTGTCTTTTTTTTGCTTGAGGACAAGCAAAAAGCTAGGATTTGGGGGTATTTGATCGATCGATATTATATTATATTTTATGGTATTCAATTTAGCTTTTATGTTTGTTTTTAGAGAAATTTGATACTTCTTTATATATTTTTGTTATAGGATGGATTGAATCGGCTTTGCGCATTAAATGGACAAATTGTGGAGTTTTGGAGCTAAGACGTTTGTGTCAAAGTTTCGAGCCTTAATTCTATGTTGGATTTGATCGTGGAGAATAATTGAAGATGGAATGCAAATTCAAGGGCAGATTCACGCTTTGGGCTTATTTGGCATATGTTTTTGATCCAGAATGACGTTTTGGGCTTCGGTTTCTTCTACAAAGTTTAGAGAACGTTTTTAGCTTTCCAACGATATATTATGGGCCTAATTCGGAGCTGATTTTGGTTGATCAAAGATAGGATTTTCTGCAGCGAGTCCAAGTCACTTGTTAGGAAAGGATTACGTAATTTTATTTATTTTATTTTGGTTTTCTGATTTTGGGGGAAGCCCATTTTAAGTAGGATTTGGTTTTCCCTAGTAATATAAATGGTGGGTCTCTAGGGTTTAGAAGGGAGCAATTTTGGAGATTAATATTGTGGAGAACTCGGTTCAACTTTGCTACAACGGTGTTTCTATACTTTTATCAATTTATATTATGATTGCAATTACGATTATGCGTAACTAATTCCTTTTCTAGGGTGAGGGCCTTAGGCCTTTAGCATGAATATATAGTTTCTTTTCAATTGCTTATGATATAATGCATGCTACTTTGAATTGTCAATCACTTAGGTTTAAACTATCTATTTATCTTAATGCTTGATCACTATTAGGATGTGTAGACAAATAATTGGATGCAATTTATGTTGGAATATCACCCTTAAATTGGCTAGGGAAAGCTTCTTGTGGTTGGAAGTAATTGTAAGTTTCACTTAAGGCGAATATCACGCTCTTAAGGGTTGCATGTAGTTTTTCAAAAAGGTTTTCACAAAACTTAATGAGTCTTGCATGTTCATATTTGATCGGAGTACCCTGGGAGCGGGTTGCATGTTAGATATGTTCTAGCTAGAATATCACTAGTAGAATATGCAATAGGAAAACCTAACCTTCAAGGTGCATGTGTAATTCATAAGTAATTGGTAGAACTATATAAGATTGTTATTGGTGATGGGCGAACTCTAGGGTTTCTTATCTTTGTTTTAATAATTATTGACGAAACTTTATTTTCGATTATTTAATTTCTGCTTGTTCATTTATTTT
Organism: Gillenia trifoliata; assembly: GCA_018257905.1. NCBI lineage: Eukaryota > Viridiplantae > Streptophyta > Magnoliopsida > Rosales > Rosaceae > Gillenia > Gillenia trifoliata. The sequence goes on from JAEHOF010000015.1 coordinate 212,665, forward strand.
GTTATTTTAAATTCATGATCACAGCTTTCTATATTTTTGTATTAAATAATTAATTGAGAATCCGTTTTAAATACAAATTATTTATATCGGTCTCTGTGGGGAAACGACCTTGAGTTGCTATACTACAATAACCTTGTACTCTTGCAAGTATTTTTAAGTGATTTTTGCACGGAATTTGAGTGTGGTAAAATTGCTATCACTCATGGTGTACAAATCTTGGATCTACCAGCAGTTGTAAGTACCCCATCTTCCTATTTGATCGTCAATGGACAAAGATTCATGAAACCTCCTCGAAAGTTACTCTTCTCAAAGCTGGCATTTATAGTACTAAAATATGATTAGTATATGAAACTTAAGGTCGAAAGTGTTGTTGTACAGTTTTGTAAAGAGAAGAGGTGCTAGGAGTGATGGTGAAGGAATAATAGTGATACTAAGAATTTCAAAATGAGAGGATAAAGTTATGCGCTTTTGTAAATTACCTTGTTTGACTAATGATCGGTCGATATTATATTATATTTTATGATATTCCAAATTAGCTTTTATGTTTGTTTTTTGAGAGAATTTTGATACTTCTTTATATGTTTTATTATAGGATGGATTGAATCGGCGCTGGCATTAAATGGACAAATTGTGGAGTTTTGGAGCTAAGAAGATTATGTCAAAGTTTCAAGCCTTAATTCTATGCCGTTTGGTCGTGACAAATAATTGAAGATGGATTGCGTAATTCGGACAGATTCATGTTTTCGGCTTATTTGCCATCTAAGTGATCCAAGATGACGTTTTTGGGCTGAGGTTTCTTCTACAAAGTTGTAGAGGACGGTTTTAGCTTTCCAACGACATATTATGGGATTAATTCAGAGCTGATTTGGTCAATCAAAAAGAGGAGTTTCTACAGCAGTCCAAGTCCTTGTTAGAAAAGGATTCTGTAATTTAATTTATTTTTATTTTTGTTTCCTGATTTTTGGGGAAGCCCATTTTAAGTAGGATTTGGTTTTTCTAGTAGTATATATAGCTGAGTATCTAGGGTTTAGAGGAGATAACGAATTTGGAGATTAAATTGTGGAGAACTCGGCTCAACTTTTCTACAACGGTGCTTTCTAAATTTTTATCAATTTATTTTATGATTTCAATTATGATTATGTGTAACTAATTCCTTTTCTAGAGTGAGGCCTTGAGCCTTTAACATGAATATGTAGTTTCTTTTCAATTGCTTATGATATTGTGCATGCTACTTTCATTTGTCAATCACCGGTTTAAACTATCTATTTATCTTAGTGATTGATCACCATTAGGATGTGTAGACAAGTAATTGGATGCAATTTATGTTGGAATATCACCCTTAAATTGGCTAAGGCTTCTTGTGATTGATAATTGTAAGTTCACTTAAGGCGAATATTACGCTCTTAAGGGTTGCATGGTTTTTTAAAAGGTTTTCACAAAACTTAATGAGTCTTGCATGTTCATATTTGATCTGAATATCACAGACAGATTGCGAAGCTTTTGAAATTCGACACCATATGCTTGAAATTTTGCCTTCTTTCCATGGTTTGTCGAATAGTGATCCTAATATGCACATTACAGAGTTTTTGGTTGGATGCAAGAATATTTTGATCAAGGGTTCTTCAGAAGAATCAATTAGGTTACACTTGTTTCCTTTCACTCTAAAGGATAAGGCGAAGACTTGGTTATTTTCACTTCCAGCAAATAGCATTACTACATGGGAGGAGTTGCAAACAAAGTTTCTCAACAAGTTTTATCTAGCCTCTAAGACTCTTGGTTTGAAGAAAGAAATTTTAGCTTTTGCTCAAAGACCGAATAAAGCTTTCCATGAAGCTTGGGAACGTTACAATGAGTTATACATGAGATGTCCTCATGCAGGGTTTGATGCAGATTTGCATATGAATATTTTCTTTGATGGGCTTAATGCTACAACTAAAAGTCATGTGAATGCATCGGCAGGAGGAGCTTTGATGGAAAAATCAGCCAGGGAAGCTTTTGAATTGTTTAACAGAATGGCTTCAGAATCTCAACAATGGGCAAAGGAACAAACGTAGAAAAGAGGCATCTTTGAGATGTCTTTGGGTACACCTAACGTTTCAGCTCAAATGACACAGTTGGAGAGGAAGTTTGATATTTTAATGCAAACAATTTCGACAAACAGTTCGGCAACACCTACACAACCCCAAACTGGCTCCGTTATTTGTAGTGTTTCTACACGTGATATTTCTACTTGTCCCCATAAGGATAGATATCATGAGCTTGTGCAAGAACACGTTAACATGATGAATAATTTTCAGAGGCCTAGGAATGATCCTTATTCTAACTTCTATAATTCGGGGTGGAAAGATCATCCTAATTTCAAGTGGGGTGGAAATCAACAACCTAAGCCGTATCTCCAATAGCCCATTCAGCAAGCTAACGTATCTCCTAAGTCCTCTATTGAAGATCAACTTTCCAAATTCATGGAAGCAACAAAATCATTTGTTGATAAAAGCACTCAGGAATTTCAGAATATCAAAGCCTCAATTAAGAATTTGGAGCAGAAAGTTGGGCAAATTGCATAGCAAAATGCGGAAAGAGAACAAGGCAGATTCCCTAGTCAAACTGTACCCAACCCAAGAGGTTTGTAGGAGTGCAGTGCGGTTAGAACTTTACGTTGTGAAAAAAGCTATGACAACCGGAAGAATGACAAATTTGAAGGGATACCGAATGCCAATTCAGCACCCGAAAAGACTGCAGAAAAACAGCCAGAGGCCGAATCTGAAACAGCCCCCAAATATGTTCTTACGCGAGTTTATATGCCACCACTGCCTTATCCACAAAGGCAGCAACAAAAATCTAAGGATAAAAAATTAAAGGATTTTATGCAGACACTTGCTAAAGTTAATATCCCATCTTATGCCAAATTTTTTAATGACGTTTGCACTAACAAGAAAAAGTTCCTGAATTCTGAGAAAGTGATCTTAACAGAACAATGCAGTGCAATTTTGTTACACAAACTGCCGCCAAAGAAGAAAGATCTAGAGAGTTTCACTATCTCTTGCACTATTGGAAATTCTAATTCTAAACGTGCTTTAATTGATTTAGGTGCTAGCATAAACTTAATCCCTTATTCTGTTTTTCAGAGATTGGGAAAGGGAGATCTAAAGCCAACATCAGTTATTCTTCAATTGGTTGACCGTTCAATTACATATCCTAGAGGTATAATTGAGGATCTGATCATCAAAGTGGATAATTTCTACCTACTAGCAGATTTTGTAATTTTGGACATGGATGAAGATTTGGAGACACCTATTATTCTAGGAAGACCATTCATGGCTACAGCTAGTACTCTAATTGATGTGGAAGTTGGCACTTTAACTCTTCGAGTTCAAGACCAGTCAGCCGTGTTCAAGTTGTTTGAAGATGCTAAGCACACTGCAAAGCAACAAGACTGTAAGCGCATTGACGTATTGGATGGATTAGTTCATGCCAATTTTTTGACCAGATCGTCAACTGATCAGTTGCTAAATGTTTTACACGATGGTGATACGAACGAAATTGATAAGGGGAATGTGGGAAAAATTAATGATGCACTGGACAACGTACCAGCATAGCTGCCAAAGTGGAGACATGCACAGAAGAAGTTGCAGCTCAACGAGCTTAAGGAAACTCGCAATGATGCTTACAAAAGGGCAAAGATCTCTAAGGAGAAGACTACGGCTTTTCATGACAGCAAAATTCTGCGAAAAGAATTTCACCCAGAGAAGAAGGTTTTATTTTTCAATTCAAGGTTGCAATTATTTCCAGAAAAACTCAAGTCTCGCTGGAAAAGACCTTATTCGATTACTAAGGTCTGTTCAGATGGAGTTGTGGAGATCAAGAATGAAGCTACAAGGTTTGAGTTTAAAGTGACCGGACATCTACTAAAACCGTACCTAGAGTCACCCTATGCATTGCAAAGGAGTCAGTGACTCTGAAAGACCCAGTGATCTAATCACCAGCTTTCTACTACGTCTAGCTATAGACGATAACTAAAGCGCTTATTGGGAGGCAACCCAACATTTCTAACTCTATCTATTTCATTTTATTCTTAGTCCGTTTATTTTCTTTCTTTTTCTTAAAAAAAAAATGTTTTGATTGGATTTTCAGAAATCTTAATTTTATTTTGCAAGAACATTGATTGATTTTACTAATTGAAAATTTTATTTTTGCAGGTTGGAAGCTATCAGCCCTACAAATCCACTACACGAAATCAACATACATTCACCTCAACATATTCAGCATGCTTTCAACATTCCAGATTCATCAGCTATGCATATCAAATTTAAAAGGAACACTTCAGAAACGTACCTGGGGGATTGCTGAAAATCCATAGATTGGTCCCCAAGTGCACGTTTCCAGCTTTCATCATTGTGGCACACGGTTTGTTGAAAAAAAAGAAAGACATAAGGATGCAGATTACACATATGAAGCTAACAAAGATGCAGAATTCATATATGATTTTGAACGCCAAATAATCATCATTGCACAAACCCACAAATGTACCTTGGATTTTTGGAGCACCGATTTGGGCTGAAGATGGCTGGATTTTGGGATCAGTGTTGGTGGATTTTGGACGGAGCAGTTGCGGTTGATGGATTGAGGGTTTGGTCGCAGATTGCAGAGAGGGAATCGGGAGTGGATGGTAGGGGTGTTCTACACCTAGTGCCTTAAAGCCCCAGTGGTTTGGGAGACATTGACCTAAAGCTCGCTACATGGGTTGGATCGAAAGCTTAAGGGAACCGACATTGCACGACCACTACTTAATTTTACTAAATTAAAAAAAAAAAAAGAGTGATTATATAAGTATGTTGTGAATAAAGGGATGAGAGGTAAGGGTTTTAGTTGAGTCTCCTTAACTGTGTTGGTTCACTTTACACCAAAGGAAGTGTGTGAATTATTTTCTAATTGACCTTAAATGGCTAAGACTATGTAGTGGGATTAGTTGGAAATTTTGAAGAGGTGTTCTAATTTTTAACATTGTCTATGGATTGCAACTTGAAAAGAGAATTTGTTTTAGGTTGTTTTTGTTTTAGTTTTTAGTTTTTATTTTGTCTTGTTTTGCTTGAGGACAAGCAAAAAGCTAAGTTTTGGGGTATTTGATCAGTCGATATTATATTATATTTTATGATTTTCCAAGTTAGCTTTTATGTTTGTTTTTTAGAGAATTTTGATACTTCTTTGTATGTTTTTATCATATGATGGATTGAATCGGCTTTGCACATTAAATGGACAAATTTTGGAGTTTTGGAGCTAAGAAGATTATGTCAAAGTTTTGAGCCTTAATTCTATGCCGTTTGATCGAGAAGAATAATTGAAGATGGATTGCGTAATTCGGGCAGATTCACGTTTTGGGCTTATTTGGCATATAAATGATCCAAGATGATGTTTTTGGGCCAAGGTTTCTTCTACAAAGTTGTAGAGGACGTTGTTAGCTTTCCAACGACATATTATGGGCCTAATTTGGAGCTGATTTGGTCAATAAAAAAGAAGATTTTCTGCAGCAGTCCAAGTCCTTGTTGGAAAAGAATTCTGTAATTTAATTTATTTTTATTTTTGTTTCCTGATTTTTGGGGAAGCCCATTTTAAGTAGGATTTGGTTTTTCTAGTAGTATATATAGCCGAGTCTCTAAAGATTAGAGGGGAGAACGAATTTGGAGATTAAATTGTGGAGAACTTGGCTCAACTTTTCTACAATGGTGTTTTCTAAACTTTTATTAATTTATTTTATGATTTCAATTATGATTATGCATAACTAATTCTCTTTCTAGGGTGAGGCCTTGAGCCTTTAACATGAATATGTAGTTTCTTTTCAATTGCTTATGATATTATGCATGCTACTTTGAATTGTCAATCACCGGTTTAAACTATCTATTTATCTTAATGCTTGATCACCATTAGGATGTGTAGACAAGTAATTGGATGCAATTTATGTTGGAATATCACCCTTAAATTGGCTAGGGCTTCTTGTGATTGATAATTGTAAGTTCACTTAAGGCGAATATCACGCTCTTAAGGGTTGCATGGTTTTTCAAAAGGTTTTCACAAAACTTAATGAGTCTTGCATGTTCATATTTGATCTGAATATCACAGATGGATTGCATGTTAGATATACGTTCTAGCTAAAATATCACTAGTAGAATATGCAATAGGAAAACCTAACCTTCAAAGTGCATGTGTAATTCATAAGTAATTGGTAGAACTATATAGGATTGTTATTGGTGATGGCTGAACTCTAGGGTTTCTTATTTTTGTTTTCTGATAATTCTTAACGAGCTTTATTTTTAATTATTTAAAGTCCTGCGAATTTTCATTTATTTTTATTTTAAGTTCATGATCACAAATTTCTATCTTTTTGTATTAAATAATTAATTAAGAATCGGTTCTAAATACAAGTTATTTATATCAATCTCTGTGGAAACGACCTTGCTTGAGTTGCTATACTACGATAACCTTGTATTCTTGCAAGTATTTTGTGTAATTTTTGCCTAAAATTTGAGTGTGGTAAAATTGCTATCAACTAACCTAGCTATTAGAAACGATGAGATTTAGATGTGGAATTTAAGCCCCGGTTTGATTAGGAGTGAGGAGTCGAGGGACCTTATAGACTGACTGTACTCAATATTAGCTAGTGGCTATGTTCATTCAAGGTTAGTTTAGTGAGTCCTGATGACGAAGCAGCTTCCTTGCCGCTCCATTGTAAGAAACTCAAATGAGGACCCGACAGAGAGGAGGAGGATGTTCGTGGTGTTGGTAAAGCAGAAAGGTCTTCAAGCATTTGGACTACTTTCGCCATCGGAGGCCTCAAATGCATCTCATCATGAATGCACCACAACTCTTTCATCATTTTCATCAACATCTAACTTCGGATCGATGAATTGGTTCAATTTTAATGTAAAAGTGATACAATTGTATATAATGACAAAAATGGACATAGTAGTGGGGGTGGTGGCAATGACAGCGGTGGCAGGGGTAGCGACGGTGATGGCAGTGGCAATGGTGGGGGTGTAGATGTTACATTGATAAGTCATCTAATAAAAAAGTGTTTAAACTACTCCAACCAACTTCACCTTCTTGCGACGAAAGCTCTAAGGATTCTGTCTTGGTAATAAACCAGCATCCTCACGCATACAGAATGACCGCAGTCGGAAAATCTTCTCAAAGCCGAGACCAGAAGCCAGTGTAGCGCCTCAACAAATTTAACTACAGATGTCATAACTGCTTCACTTGACATGCAAGTAACTGATAGAGTAGTTCAACTGTTCAAACATCCTCTCGCTGTCGCTTTAGCTATTTTCTTGATGAGATGGCCAAAAATTAGAAAACAAGTGTCATGAAAACAACTGTTCAAACATCTTCTCGCTGTCGCTTTAGCTATAGTTGGCACGCCTTTCTCAGCTATCGGTTCTAAAACTGAAAGCCCTCTTGTTTCCTTTTTGTGCGACATCCTTTTTTACACTTTGGAGATGAAATATTTGGTCTCAGAACACTTGAGCACTAAGCTCCATGGATGAATGGCAACCCAAAAATGAAGTATTTGGTCTCGAATCCGAAGCTTCTGCATCGTTGAAAAAACCTTGCAGAGCTTCGTCGTCACCGGCGCCCCTAATTACCACAGGCTCTTTCCTCTCATTTCTCATGCCGCAGGCGATTCCCCTTCTTCGTCTTTGGCTTGGGCTTCGTGCACAAATAGGGTCGACTCGAAACCATTTGTTATTGTTTGATAATATCTATGGGTGTGGGCGACTGATTCTGACTTTAGGTGAACAAGGTTTTGGCGAGTGATTCGAAGATGCTCAGGACTGTATGGCCCCATGGGCTTGATTCTGCTGAAATGTCTAAACCTTTTCTATATTTTCAGATTGGGTTTATAATTTTGATTTTTGTTCTGTTTGTTTCCCTTTTTCTTTCTGCAAATGGAATATAGACTAGAAACAGTGCCCGCGCGTTGCTGCGGAAACAGTTGGAGAAAGTGTTTGTTTAATGTGTGTTTTCTTTGTGGAGGTATTATGTTATAAATATTATATGGTATGGTAAAAATGTTGCACTTTATTTAACAGCAATTGATTGAACATTTGCAAGCTGTAGCAGTATATTTCATAGAGTAGGTATGCTTTTGACATATATTGTTAAAAGCGTAGTTTTTTTATTTACAGCAAAAAATGGTGGTCTTCTAAGCAGCCTCATATTTATTGCAAAAAAGATGGATGGGTGGTCAAACAATTAAATTATAATTTAAACAAAAAATTATACATAGAAAAAGAATCATACATGGTCTATTTTGCTGAAAAACAGATTGACCAACATTGTTTTTATTGAAGTAATGAATTTCATTCTGAGTTACAATGTTATTAGTTACATGAACATTACTACATTCAGCAATTTCCATGCTTTTAAGTCTTTTGTATGAAGGTCGAGACAAATGCATATAAATAAACTGTGTATTATTGCTATCAGCTTTTGTCACTAAAGCTTTCAGAATGATTTATTTCAAAGGTTTTTTTTTCGTTTACTAATTCTAGTTGGCAAACTTGGCATTGATATATTTGTACAATAATTTCAACTCCAAAGACGAATTCAAACTTGCAAACAAAACAAATAGATAAAACTTAGTCTTTGATTGAAAACATTGTATACAACAACATAGCTTTGACTAATTCCACTTTTGAAGGATTATATCTATTTATACACAGATATGTTGTTTCATCTCATCTTATCTATGCTGACTATTGTATGAGATTTGAATAAATGTGTCGTACAAAGTAATCACACTAATAGACTCATGTATTAACCATAAGAGTTAAAAAGACATATCATTCTCAATATTGCAAATTAATGTATATCAATTTGAAGAATAAAAGGATGAATGATACTTAATAAGTCATATTTGAATCAAAATAAAACCTCAAAGTAGTTCAAACTTGAAAAAAATAAAGGCAGATCAATTGACAGACATAAATGATAATCACATAGTAGTATCAATCTACTAATGAGCATCCAAATAGATATTATTCATGTTTTTGTACATGATTAGTTCCTAAAATCCTATAACAAAGAAGGTAAGACACTTGTAAACAACTACCAACATTGAAATGGATTTGGATTAAAATCTTAAAATTTGCTTCCACAAAGAAACAACTGGAAAAATGTGATCCAATGTTCACCAATCATGCAAAGCTTTTGTACAAAATGTGTGTATTAACTGGTAAACACAAACCTTCTATACAAAACCTTTACATCTTTTCTCAACACTGGAGTTTTAAGCAAAGGATGATGACTTTCATTCATATCAATGGTTTCCACTTCAAAATCCTAGTGAGCACAATATTCATTCCATTCATCTTTAGGAGAATTGGAAGCTACCAATATGTACACAAAGAAAGTAATATGATGGTGTTTTATTCTATTGACCTATACTTTAAAACATTAAAATGATGAATTTCAGTTTAACAACAACCAAGACAACATCCAAAGAGAATTTATAGAAATTTGAAAAAATAAGTAGTTAAAACTTCATTTAGACCAGGTTACTAAGATTTTGAAATGGAACACATTTATGTGAATGAGAGTGATAATCCCTTGGTTAAAACTCTATACAAACATCTTGTAGAAAAGCTTTACATCATCGCTTAAGATTGGACTTTCAACAAAAGGATGATCAGTCTAATTCACATGAATGGTTGTAACTTCAAAATCTTGGCAACCATAATATTCATTCTATTCTTCAAGGGAATAGAGAGTTACCAATCTATACAGAAAACTTTCCTATATTTACAAAAAGCAACACATATGTACATAATTAGATAGAAATTTTTTAAACAAAATATTAACCTCATAGGTAATAATGTAGAATTAACATTGAAGGTTAAATTTTTAAGTACACAATAATTCAATCAAGCAATTGGTAGCGCATTTAAAGCAGGTGAAAAGAAGAAAGTCTTTGCGTATAGATTTTTAGCTGCCAATTTGTCTGAAGAGAAACACCATAGCACTTGCTTCCAAAAAGAAACAATTGGAAAAATAAATGTGATTTCAACGGTGGGTTGCTAGCATTTTTAAGTGGAGACCATTGATGTGAATAAGACCGATGACTTACAGTCAAAGACTTTGTTCTTTTAACTTAGATATTTAGGTATAATGTTTTTATACTTAAGCTTGTTATTTATGACCACAAAAAGATTATACACTTCAAGCACATAAAGATAACATATGTTACAACAGTAATACAACCAAGGCATGACCATAAGCAAAAACACAATGATCAGATGTTCCTATGAATACTCTCATTTTGTATTGAAATTGTATTAAAAACTTTCACCGAGAAGCAATTCTTAATCAATTTCATACCAAATACAATCTATGTGTTTCATAATTGATGGTACTCACATGAAAGTATTAGTTATAATGTAAATTTATAAAATGCATTTCATAAGAAATGGAAGGTAATTCTTAGAATGGTAACACAAACTTTATCAATTGTTAATAAGTGCAATGGTAAAATTAACTGTTTGTTAAATTGATAAAAGAATGATAGTAAAGAAGGTAACACACTTGTGAACAACAACCACGATTGAAATAGAATTGGATTCATATCTTTCAATTTGGTTTCACTTTGTTTGAACAATCTACTAAAAAAAGAATAGTATTTTTCTATTTTAGCAGAGCAATCCAAAAAGCAAACTAAACTGATTTAGCTTAAATATTTATTTGCTCATTGAAGAGTGGCCGAAGAAAGCAGAGAGAGAAGAAGCAAAACTTTGACTGCCTGGTTTTGGGTTCGTCATCGTCTTGAAGATTTTGATGAGAATTAATTGGGGCTTTGATCAACTACAGATTAAATTAAGGAAAAATAATGGTCTAATTTTGTTAAAAGACAGACTTCTACCAACCAACACAACATAATCTATTAAGTTCGTCAAAAGAACTGGCTACCATCAAATTTTCAAATGCTTAACTCACCAAACTCAGAACTCCAATAGGCTACTTAAGGAAGAAGCTTAGGTCTTCATTCCAAGCTGGATTGAGGCAATTGTTGATAACCTTTGGTTTTTGCCACCTGGTACAGATAATATTAATGAGTCACTTCAAAGTTCAAACTTTTATTGTAAAACATCTTTATTTACATCCAAAGTAATTAATATGTAAGATACTCTAAGCCTGCTTACAAACAGGCTTCTCAAAGACAATAGGCATGGCACGTAAAAATTTAGTCAACTCACCAGCAGAGATCACAGTGCCATGTAGGAACATTCATGTATGTCGACCTATCGGTAACATCAAACATGATGATTGCATATTGTGCATCAGAACTGCATAATTTAATAGAGAATTTTAGCTGAGGCATTCAACTAAGCAGCCCAATGAAAGGCCAATTAGCTTTTGAACCATCCACGGAATGTGGGAGAAAACCATTCAAAGGCTTACATTCAATCACATAATTAATTGGAACTTTGATCAACTACAGATTTCAGAGAGAAAATCAATAAAAAACTTTAAATTTAACACCAAACAATCACAATTTGAGATACCCAGATGAGATGATCAATCAAACTGCAAAATTTGAATTGGAGTAGGCTATTAGGTTATACAGGTTTATAACAGATGATTATGAAGCATTTGCTAAAACATGAAGCAAATTTTACATCCGAATGAAATACAGAGTTGATAGTCTTTGTGTGTAGAAACTTAGTGTTTGATTTTAACGTGAAAATGATGGATACTAATGCAAAGTAAAATATTTTCTTTGCGCTATACGCAAAACTTCTAAAGTATTTTTCTTTTAACCTTTTTCTAGAGGAAAAAAGAAATGATAATCACAAATTTGAGACTTGGTTTTAGGCTGGCCTAATTGTCGGGAATCCAATGAAATCCAAATAAAATGAAAGACTGAGTTGTGAAACAAATGAAATGAAATGATGTGCTAAATCCACTGTGCAGTAAAACTTCCTTCCAGAATGACACTGAAATTATAGCAATTTTGTGTGTGTAATATGTATTGCATGTACAAATGATAAATATAAGGGTTGCAAGCAATCAATATATGAGTTGTAAGGAAAAATAGAAAATTAGAGCAGAAAGCACTGATAAAATTGACAGGATTTCCATATGTATTGGATGGTGGATTGATACGTTGTTAAAAGATAATGTTTTAGTGTGTGGAAGTTGAAAAAAAAATGAAGACGTGTGATTTTTATGGGGTACGCACTACATACGAAGGAAGAGAGAAAAAAAAGGAATTTAACTTCAATATAATCTTTCAATATGATTTACACAGTACCAATGAGAACTAAAATGATCTTCATGTTGAATTTCTACCTCTTTAGATCTTGTTCTTTGATGTAACCAACGGTAATAGACTAAACTTAAAAGATAGGTAAAACAACACAACACAAAGAATTATACTGGTTCGGCAGAACTTATGCCTACGTCCAGTTGTGATTTCTCTACCTAGAGAAATCACTGCACCTTAGATTAATAATAGAGGATTACATAATCTTATGCAAAACCCTAGCACTAATCTCTAACTCTCTTGGTTGTCTCTCTGTTTTTCTCACTTGAAAAACAAGCCTTGCCGTACCCTATTTATATACATAGGGTCGGCTTACATGTCCTAAAACAAACTGCATTCCTATTTCTAATTGGATTAAGAATTTACTTATCCAAAACCTAATAGAAATCTAGAAACCAGAAACTGGATTGAATAAAGAAAACAGAAGTTATTTCCTAAAACAATCCTGAACCGATTAGAACATAATCCTAAACCAATTAGGATACCTTTTTGATGAGCCAAATTCTAACAATCTCCACCTTGGTGAGTCAAACCAAGTCTTGATCGTAACACCCCAGAGTGTCTTTGAACTCTCTTGAAGCAACTCTGGAAATCTTCAAGAGTCTTCACCTTAATCAATCAGTGAGATTGATCAAGTTCAAGCAATGCTTGAACTTCTTGGCCGGCACTATCTTTGTAAGGAAATCAGCGTCATTGTGATCCGTATGAATCTTTTCAATCCAAATCTCCTTAGCCTCCACCCAATCTTTGATTCTGTGATACCTTGCTTCAATGTGCTTTGACCTACCAGAAAAAATCTGATTCTTTGCCAAATGAATGGCACTTTGACTATCACACTTCAGCTTCACACAATCTTGAGCAATTCCCATTTGACTTACCAAGCCACTAAGCCAAATTGCTTCCTTTCCAGCTTCGGCCAATGCTATGTACTCTGCCTCTGTGGTCGATAAAGCTGTAATAGGTTGCAACAGTGCCCTCTAACTGATTGGTCCTCCTGCGCATGTAAATACATAGCCAAAAGTTGACCTTCTCTTGTCCAAGTCCCCTGCATAGTCGGCATCCACATATCCTAACACCCTTACATTTTCTTTTTGCTTCTCAAACATAATCATTTGCCGCCAGGAACCCTTCAAATAATGCAAAATCCACTTGACTGCATCCCAATGTTGCTTTCCAGGATTTGCCATGTATCTAGAAACGACACTGATTGCTTGAGCTATGTAAGGACGTGTGCATACCATTGCATACATAAGGCAGCCCACGGCATTAGCATAGGGCACCTTTTCCATCGCTTGTTGCTCTTCTTTTGACTTAGGACAATGTTGCCCACTTAATCTAAAGTGAGCCGCCAAGGGGGTTGTAACTTCCTTTGCTTCCTGCATGTTAAACTTCTCAAGAACCTTCTGAATATATTTGGCTTGTGATATCCAGATTCTTCCAGCGGTCCTATCTCTTTGAATTTCCATGCCAAGGATCTTTTATGCAGCACCTAGATCCTTCATGTCGAACTCCTTGCTCAACATCTTCTTCAAGTCTAGAATTCTATGAAGGAAAATTTGTGGAAAACAAGTTTATTTGAGCAACATCTATTGCATGCAATTAACAATTAAAGGCAGAATCATGCTTGTATGCACTCAAAAACAAAACTTTACCCATGAAATTCAAAGCCTAGTAGAGAGGTGAACCAAGACTCAACTCAAGAACATTTAATCGAGTTGAGAAATCATATACCTTTGTTGATTACTCTTTGCATAAGCAAATTTGCATAAGCAAAGGCTAATCACCCAAGGAGAGAAATCATATACCTTTGTTCATTCCTTGCTTCTTAGCTCTATGGAATTCTTGGAGGAGGATGGTTGAAAAGGATTCTCCAAGTTCCCAAAATAGAGAACCTCTAATTTTTTCCACACCAAGGAGAGCTTTGATGAGGAGATGAGTGACCTAGAGGAAGTAAGATTGCTAGCTAATTTCCTCTAGGGTAACTGGCCTCTTAGAGAGAAAAGAGAGCTTGTGTTCTCATTTTTTCTCCAAAAGAAAAACCCTTAATCATGAAATGTTATAAAGTTGCCTTTATACCACTTCACAATGTAGTGGCAAACTTGCAATTAAAGCAAGTTCACTACCCTTTCTCTATATGGCCGGCCTTAAGGGTTCATTGGGCTGTTTGGGCCCTTATGTTTCATTAGTCATTAAGTTGTCATACAACTTAAGTCAATGGGCTTGACGTTTGAAGCCCATTGGGCCTTGAGGCCCAAAACTAACCCGAGGTCTATAACAAACTTATTCGTTTGATTAATTAACATATTAATTAATCATTGCCATAAATAATTAAACCATTTAATTATCCTTACTCATCTCCATTATTTCTTCAATCTCTACCTTACTCGGTGTACGATCCATTAGGTTCTTTTTAGTGAGGCAGTGGACGATTAGAACTCTTTCAAATCGATTGTGAATTGAAACATACTTTCAATTCTCCCTTTAGTGATTATACACCTTTAGGGCTTCCACAAACCATGAGTGACACCTAGCAGTATGTCATGGCTACCCAAGCTAATCAGAAGAGGTGGAGAACCTATTCAGTTTAGGATTGCAATGCAATACGGTCTTTCTCTAATACAATACTCTCGACCACATTGTTTGGTTTGATAGTTTGTTCATGTCCACTATCCAATGTGATTCTCTTACTTATATGATTACCTTGAATATGATTTGGAACGACTTCCTAAATCTTATTCATACTCTGGCCAGAGATTCTTAATCATATCATAAAGTATTCTCCCTCAAATGGTTTGAATGTTAGAGATCCCTTGTTGTGCATTCACTTGCCTCCATGGCTAAGTGGCTTAACCCCAACTATGTCGTGGACACTCTCTGATGGAGTGACTTTGACATAGTCAAAGATCAAGGACCTAACCACAAGACAACAATGATGCCTCAGGTCAAAGGACTACTTTGCATTATCCCAACCATGAGTTCTCATGTGACATGAGTATGAGAACTCCTCGTTGATCGTGTTCAGTGGACTCATTCTATATTGAGCACCTACATGCTTATCTTGGTGTCAGTTACACCAATGACTCGAGACTAGTCACTCTTCCTAAGAGAAGATATAGCACGTACTGATCTTAACGAACTGTCAATGCCCAATTGGCAATCCTAGGGGTGGGAATTTTGTACCGAAATACCGAAACCGTACCCAAAAAAACCGAACCGAATACCGAAAATCCCGATACCGAAATTTCCCGAATTGTTCGGTTACCGATACCGAAAGAATACCGAATTTTCGGTACGGGGATCGGGACCGAATTACCATTATTTCGGTAATACCGAACCGAACCGAAATATATATAATATATTTTAATTATATATATATATATCCTATTAAGTTTTTCGGGGAGGCACCTAATTCTTGTTAAAGATATTAGGGTTTTCTGTTATTGCTTGTTCTTCTTTAGTTCTAACAATTCTGACCTAAAACCCTCCCCTCCCCTCTTCCTCCCCTCGATTTTGTTTTAGCTGCCTCCCTCCCTCGTTCAGTCAATCCTCCTCTCACCCGCCATTGAAGCTCCGCTGCCAAGGCATAGGGTAGAATCTTCTCCCTATTCATAGTGATATGGCGAGGTGAAAGGCTTTGCTCTGCTATTTCGAGTTAGTGGATCAAACCCCAAAACTGAAACAAGGTTTAATTGGCAACCAATGAACGAGTGAAGGCGAACACAGCCTCGATCTCATCGATTAGGTAAACATAATCCTCTCTCTCTCTTCTCTTCCATCGTTGAACCCATTTCAATTTTGGGGTTTAAATTAGGGTTTGAATTAATCCTCTAAATTTCAGTTTTGGGGTTTGAATTAGTTTCAGTTTTGGGGTTTGAATTAAGGTTCTAATTTTAATTATTATTATGCGATCCATGAAGCAATTTCAGTTATTGGGGTTTGATTGACACACCCCACCCTCGATACCCACGTGGATACCGAGTGCGAGCGTGCTGGCCGACACTCGTAAGTGACGAAGCCATTAAATGCATGACAACACTTGTGAAAACGAAATTAAATTATATTAAAGTTTGCGGAAATCAATGTCAATATGCATATGGTTCAGAGCGTACTAAATTTGAAACAGCGGAATCAAATAATAAACTGAGTTCCTAGAATCTCTATCCATAACAGGGATGGATTATTATTATAGAAACTGGAAGAACGAAGAATCCCTACATGGTCGGGATGAAAGATCAGAGCTGCCACGTAGAAGTCTCGACCTCACCAGATGCTATCTCACTGTGTCCTGAAGGGGGCGCAAAAACAAAAGTGTGAGTGGACAAAAATAAAAGTTTTCACAAACCTTTCTCTTTTCAATGTACTAACCCCCTGTTTGAAAATCCAGTATAATCGTAAAAACGTACTATCATAGTATAGTTCGAAAGGTATTAATAACATATACTGAAATATCTCGAAAGATGTACATTTTCGTAAGTCACAAATCATAAATATCCCATAATATAGTACGGAAAACCCGACACAAGGTATATGCGCAATCACACATGCACGGGTTGAGGAACAGCCTCTCAATCACCGTACAAGTCCAATACGTTAATCAATAATTTGTACTCCTAGTACCACACACATGTAAGTCCTGGCGCCGCAGCGCGTCACACCCGAGTCCTTACGTAGTGGGGCCTTTTCCCCATAAACAACAATAAACGTAAGACAAGCTTGCACTAAGGTATTTACCGGACAATACCCCTGGAGTACAGTGCGTGTGACCCATACATGTGAGAACTGTCCTATGGCCATGAGAACGGTACTACAACGTAGTGAAAGCATACCTAGTGTGTTTGAAAACATACATACATACTCATGTGTATAGATATAGGAGCCAAAATCCCATTCATAATTCCCAAATGTCGATATTGCATAAATAAATATTTCCCTCAAAACCATATATTAAAATATCATTTGACATTTTTATGCAAAAGCAATATCAAAGAATAACCCATTTCATAACATATTATCATACTTGATAAATAATCCCAAATCAATTCATTTCCCAATGTAGATACCATAATAAAACAATAATGGTGGCGTAAACAATTATCAAGTATTGCATATATATTTATAAATAAATATATATAAATAAACATGCTTTGGAAACCATTTAAAACCATGTATAAATCACTTTCATAATCATTTCCAAACATAAAAATCATTTAAGAAAGCAAAAGTCCACTCACAGGTGATCGGGAGTGAAATCTCCCCCGGTGTTGCCCTCCTCGGTGTGCGGAGCCGAAGAATTACCTATTTAAAGTTAAGGGATAAGTTAGAACTTCCCTACAAATAATTAAAATTAGGCCCTATAAAAGAAACCCCCAAAAGTAATACTATTTTAGCGAAAACGGGCTCGAAAAACGATTTCCGGAGCCCGAAAACCCTACCGCCGCTGTCCACCGCCGCCGCACGCGCCGGGAAACGGTCGGAAAACCATTCCACGCGCCGGGAAGTGGTCTCACGCGCCTGCACGCGCCGGCACGTGCCGGAAAACCATTTCACGCGCCGGCGAGTGGCTTCACGCGCTGGCACGTGTCGCCACGCGCTGGCGCGTGTCCCCCACGCGCGTCACGCGCCCCACGCGCCCTACTGACGTCACCCCACGCGCTGCTGACGTCAGCCACGCGCCCCACGCGCCTGCTGACGTCAGCACCGTTAAAGTTAACGGAATATACCTTTTTCTGACGGAATATTCCCTCACCGTTAGGAATATTCCGTTACCGTTAACGGAATATTCCCTCTCCTTCTTCCTCTTGCCGGTCGCCGGAGCTCCGCCGCCGGCCGCCGTCTGGTTCGCCGGAATCTGGAAAATAATGCCGATTATGTCCCAAAACTTCAAAAATTCATATCTTCTTCATTCTTTGTCCAAAATTGACGTGCCATATATCAAAATGAAGGTATTGAGGAGTAGAATATTTTTATACCTATTTGAGGCCGGAAAAGTGGCCGGAGATGGCCTGAAATTGGCCGGAAAGCTTCGGGAAACCCTAATTCCGTTCTCCTTCAATACTGCACCAAATTTGACGTACTTTATATCAAATTGAACCTACTCAATCCAACAAAGCCAATGGTAATGGTCTCGAGGCTTACCTTGGTCTGGATTGTACAGAAAGTCGATGAACAGTTCGCCTATTCCGTTCCGACGTCGGTTTGAACGATCGGGTTCGAGTTTGAAGAATCTGAAATCACAGCCTCGTCCAGAATGACGAGACGATCGTGATGGTATGGATTTTGGGCGACGGTTTGACGGTTTTGTGATTCGTCCAAGATTAGGGTTTCGGTGAAGTTTTTGGTTTAGAGAGAAAATGGGAGAGAAAGAGAGGAAGAGAGGAAAAATGACGTGCAGCAAATGGGGGAGGGTTGGCTGCTGTGCAGTCAGCCCAAAACCCTAATTCCCACACACGGAGTGGAAAATTACCAAAATGCCCCTACACTTTAAAGCTTCGTAAAACGTTCGTTTGAACTCCGAATTGAGTTCCGCTTGCGCCCACGCGTTCGTGTCGACGAGTACATCAAAAATATGTAAAGAAATAAATTTTTAGAAATCGTCACGAAAAGTCAACAAAAGTCAACATTGACCCTAGGGGTATTTTGGTCATTTCACATAAATTTTGGGACGGGTTGTAACATTGATTGGCAACTAATTATATGATTAATGCTGTGATTGATATGTATATATGTATCAGTGCATTGCATCGGTAGTTGATGGAGGCTGCTGGTGATATCAGTGCTTGCGAGGCACATCAACCTTGGGCCGGAGGCGGGTTTTCGAAAGGGGAAGAAAGGGTGGCGACGACGGGAATGGCGGCTGGTGAATTGGGATTTGGAGGAGAGAAATTCAAGTCCATGGAATTTGGGGGTTTTGGGAATTTGGGTTTCTGGGAATTCAATTCGGTGGATTTGGACTCAAAATTTTTTGGCCATTTCGGGATTTCTAATACCGAAACCGAATCGAAATTTTCGGTATCCCGAACATTTCGGTTCGGTTTCGGTATTAAAAATCTCCTCCCCGAAATTTCGGTATCGGTTTTCGGGATCGGTGTTTCGGTTCGGTTACCGAACCGAAACCACCCCTAGGCAATTCTATGATCAGGAACGTTTAGGATATGTATATGATCGAGAATGGTCTCATGAACCTAACTTGTTTAGATTACATTCTTCTAAGTACATATACCTTGGACTTATTGTTTAAGCATACAACATTTATATGAGACTACTTTAAACAATAACCTTTGCGCTTTATATTAAACTAAATTAGTTTAATAGTTGAAATGTCCGTAAAGTATCATCATATGATTGGTTTTAGGGCACATTTTCAACATTCTAGACTTGTCTTGACACGCAATTAGCATGTCATCCACATATAGCAATAGCAATATGATCATCCCATCTTGGAACACATGATAGTACACGCTACAGTCATATAGGCATCTTCTAAAATTGATTTTCAGCATGAAAGAATCAAACCTTTTGTACCACTGTCTTGGAGACTGTTTCAGGCTATACAGGGACTTCCTTAGTTGACATACTAGGTTCTCTTTCCCATATTCAACAAACCCTTTTGGTTGAGCCATGAAAATCATCTCCTCTAAATCCCCATGAAGAAACTCTGTCTTCACATCCATCTGCTCAATTTCCATATCATGATGTGCTGCCATTGCTAAAAGCAATCTAATTGAAGTATGCTTGACTACAAGTGAAAAGATTTCATCATAATCCACCCCTTCATTTTGTGAGTACCCCTTAGCCACGAGCCTTGCTTTGAATCTCACGGCATCTTGCTCATGTAGTCCTTCCTTTTTCCTAAATACCCACTTACATCTAACTAGCTTTCTGTCTTTGGGCTTAGGAACCAACTCCTAAACGGAGTTCTTGTAAAGAGACTCCATTTCTTTTGTCATAGCACTTATCCAACTATCTCTCTTATTACTTGCTATAGCTTCTCGATAAGTAGTTGGATCTCCTTGACTAATATTCAGAGCATAATTAACTTCGTCTTGGTCAAAACCGAATCTGTCCGGTTTCTTCTTGTTTCTATTCGGTTTGTCCAGTGCTATGCATCTCTTGAATGCAGGTGAATTGGTGGTTGGAATTTGAACCCTTTGGGATGTTTGGCGGATTAGAGTGCCTTCAATCTGCCCAAATTCTTGCTCCACCTGATTCATATTTGGTGAACCATGCTGCTGCTCTTCCTCTTCCTCTTCCTCAAAATCATCCAAATCAGCTTCTTGCTCAATTTGCTCCACCTGAGCTTTTTCATCTGAACGGTTTAGAGGAATATTTGTTGTTTCAATTTCAGCACTACTCTTCTCCTTCCTACTATTCTCGGCTTTATTTAGAGGCATGGTTGTCTCATCAAAGACAACATCTCGGTCGACAACTTTCTTACTTTTGTTGATATCCCAAAGTTTGAAACATTTTACTCCTTTCTCAAAACCTAAAAATATGTAGTGTATAGACTTGGGATTGAGCTTGGACCTTTCATCACTTGGAATATGTGCATAAGCACTGCAGCCAAATACCTTAAGCTTGGAATAATTCACAGGCCTTTCGGTCCATACCTCTTCTGCACTCTTAAAACCAAGAGTTGTATTTTTGGATTCTCTCAGTTTAATACGGATCCAATATCCTAAAATATCTCTCTATATATTACTATAAATACCCTTACCTAGGGTATCTCTGGTAACGTAATTATCGCAATTGACACATACTTAGTTTTTTTTGCATATTATCTTGCCCACTGCTTGAGTTTATATATTGCTTACTAACTTGACCATCGGAGAGCCTTTGGCTGTCACCCCACCGGTACCTTAGACTATTCACAGTTGTTCTCTTTTCGTATAGGTGGCTGCATTTGCAGACGACTTCCATCCGCGATGTTGCACAATTTTGGTTCTAATAATTGGTACTTTCATTGAGAGAAGAATCATACTCCCCCGACCAAATCACTCTACCACAACATGTTAATTGAAGATAGCTCCGTGAACACTAGCTCTAATACTTAGGGTGGAAGTTATCAACTCTTCAATGCTTCTATTGCATCGATAACCAACCCAGCACCAATTGACGAAGTTCCACCCACCATGAATTAAATTGTGGAAACTCTAACGAAGGTCACCGCCTCTATGACCGAACTCTATAAGACCGTGAGGGCTTCCCACGTGGAAAATTGATCAAACTTAGTCTACTCTGAGAGACGTTTCATGGCTTTAGAGAATGCCATCAAAACTATACCGCCAACCCATCAGTAGCAAGAGCATCAGAACATTGAAGTCAAGCAAATCCGTTCCCAAGACAACCTTGTTGACCTCTTCACCAAGTCACTGAAGGGAAATTATGAGATTTATGTGGGATTTCTAATGACTAGCATGCATAAGCAATTCAAAATTCATATGCATAAGCAACGGAAGCAATTATATCAAAGCATTAGTCATGCAAATCCCCTTCAAGAAGCATAGGTTTGTATTTGATGCATCAAAGAAAATTAAGAACAAAGTGAAGGTGTCGTCATATACCTCTTGATCTAGCTTTTAGACCAAGGATGGACCACCTCCAAGCTTTCTCTTCTTGGAACTCCTTGAGCCTAGCCTCCCTCCTTGCTTGCTCCACCTTGACCAAATGGAACTCCTCTAGGTTCTCCTAGTCCCCAAAGTTAGATGACCTCTAAAGATCCACACCCACTCAAGTAGTGAAATGGATGATGGATCATCAAAAGAAAGGGAGATGAGTAGCTATCCTTTCTCTTGGGATGGCCGGCTGTTTTAGTGAGGAAGGAGGAGATATTTTTCTTCTCTTTGGTTGACGAAATCAATCCAAAGCCATACCAAGTTATGGTATGAAGTATGGTGAAGTTCCACTTGTGAAAGTTTCATTAAACTTCCATATATATAAAAAGAGGTGAGTCAACATTTGACTCCACTCACTCTCTCTCATTCATAGCCGGCCATTGAGTGTATATTGGGCTTTTGGGCTTTTATAATATCAAGTCATCTTATGCTTGAATAAAAGCCCAAAGAGGTTTTGGACCCAATGGGCCCTAATGAACCCGAACTTTTCATAAAGCCCAAAACGATCTTTTATCGCTTCTATGATTTCATTAGACTTTCTAATTAATCATAACACTCAATTAATTCAATTAATTATTTCCATCATTCATATGTGGTTCCACCACAAGAGTGTATCGGTGTACAATCATTTGAGGTTCTAATTAGCAAGGCAGTGAGGTGATTGGTATCAATCCAATTGATTAGTTTTAATCCAATCATCTAGTGAATTAAAACTTATTTTAATTCTTTATCTTCTTTGATGATTACTAATTTAATCATCCATAAGATCCCACAAGCCATGAGTGACATCTAAACATATATCATGGCTACCCAAGCTAATGTAGAAGTTTGTTCGGAGAACCTATTCAATTGGAATTACAATGTAATTCGATCCTTCTCTAATACAATACTCTCAATCACACTATTAAGGTATGGATACATAATGTCAAACCCCTAATGTGATTCTACTATGTTATATGATTCAATTGAGTCGTAAAGGTACACTTTCCATTACTACACTCACTACTTCGGCCGAAGATTCCCGAATCATATCTTAGAGTATTCTTCCTCTCGTAACGAGGATTAGAGATCCCTTGTTGACCATTCACTTGCCTCCATGGCTAAGTAGCTTAACCCCAACTATGCCGTGGACACCCTCAAGATTGGGGTGACTTTGACATAGTCAAAGATCAAGGACCTAACCACAAGACAACTATGATGTCTCAGGTCAAAGGATTAGTTACATATTCCAATCAATGGAGTTACTTGCTTGACATGTGAGTAGACCTCCATGCAAGTACTCCTTTCGATTGTATTCAGTGAACTCATTCCCTCAATGAGCACCTACATACTTGTCATAGTGTCATTACACGAATGGCTGAGACTCTCCATCCTTCCCATTTGAAGCTGACATAGTACGTACTGGTCTATGGATTGTCAGTATCCCTCCGACAATCCCATGACCAGGAACATTTTGAACATCATGGTTATGAGAAGAAGGTCTCTACAGTCTAACTTCATTAGATTACTTCTTCCATCAATCCATTGTCCATGGATTCACTATTTGGACATATATCAACTATTGAGATTGTCCTAATAAGTGACTTTGCCCTTTTTGCTGTATTTAGGGTTATCCATATATACAGTCAATGTCCTGAAAAGTTTCTTCCAAAGATTGACTTTCAGGGCATATTTCCAACAATCTCCCATTTGCACTAAAGTCAATCATTAGTGCATTTCACAGATGCTAGTAGAGTGAACTTGAGCACGTAGGTTAACTAGGTTATTTATTAATCCTTTTAGCTTAAAAGGGATTTACTTATTAAATGTTTCCAAAAACATTTAATGATGTCTCTTTCGATTTGTGTTCAAATATTTGATGAGACCTTGAGTCCATGGCTTGAGCTATCGCCCCATTACGTCGTAGTACCTTACTAACGACCTTATGGTTAGGATTCAATCATTGGTTCCAAGTGAACCCCGTCTATTCGAAACACCTTTTTGAAGCAGTTTCCAAAACTTTAATATATATGTCTTAACATATATCTCGTTTGCATACTATATGCAAACATTGCTCCAACTATGAGACCATTGTAGTACCATACTAACAATGCATTCATATGATTAGTACTTCATCCAACATGAAGATCCATTTGTTAAAATGGGTAATTTTCACTTTGGTTGATTACCTAAGTGAATCCACGCTTCCAGAGTCTCACTCTGACATTCCTTTCTCAAAGGTAACAATATACTCATTCAGTTGCCTTGGTTCTGATCCTGGGACATATCATTATCTCCAAGTGACAACCACGATGGTTATTCACCTTTTGGATATAATCAAACAAGTCCTTACTTGTGTCCCTTTTGTGATTTTAGCGACAAATTCTTTA
This sequence comes from Gillenia trifoliata, assembly GCA_018257905.1. Lineage (NCBI taxonomy): Eukaryota > Viridiplantae > Streptophyta > Magnoliopsida > Rosales > Rosaceae > Gillenia > Gillenia trifoliata. The sequence continues at coordinate 236,955 of JAEHOF010000015.1, forward strand.
TAAGGGTCATGAAAGCAGTTTCTATATTATATGTAGAAATACTTTCTCAAATCTTCAACATTTGAGATTCAAATACCCCATATAACTTCATTTAGTCCATTTTAAGTCTATACTTTAAAATTGACCGTGTCACCATTTGTCATTCTGAGCAATATATGTATTCCATTAAATCTATCGAATAGATTTCATTCATTACATGTTGCTCAAAAGAATGACATCACTCCCACTGATTTTATTGTAACTAAGCATTCATTCAAGACATTAAGAAAACATAACACTTATATATATTCTTGAATTGAATGCAAATAGCTCCCACTAACTTGTGTTGGATCTATTGACAATCAATAAGATCCATTAGCTTATCGATGATGTCTCAACAGTTTTGAGATATTCAATAATTCTAGTTAATCACAAGTTATTTAAATGAACTTACACAAAAGAATTGCTTCTCAAGTAATTCCTCAATGTTGGATTAAATCTAGATTTAGATCCAATACCAAATGTGTGACTTGTGTTGTCAAGTCCTTTCATTTAAAATAAAATATGATGTCAAACACCATATTTCAAGCTTTAGTCATACTAAGACTTTTAAAGTAGTCATATAAGATTTATCCAAATCATTAGTGGAAACATAGTCTCCTACTAAGGATATGGAAATTCAACCATACCTCCTAGGTGGTTGAAATAATTCTTTATCAAACACTACTTAGAGCATTATAGTTACAAGAGATGCCGAAATCGGATTGTCTTGTCGTTAAACTATATGTTGTGACTCATTTTGAAACTATTCCCTTTTGTTTCATCATCTTGTCCATTTGCTTTGTTTTCAGCTTGTTCTCATAAAAGAGAATTATGGACAACTCCCAACATATAACCATTTTATGTTAGGTTGACGAAACCAACATTCATAGGTTATTCTAAGAATGCTTACACAACATAGAATTTTAACGATTCGTAGAGCTTGAGGCCTTTTAACAATTAAAATAACAAGCTCATTAATAATAGTCATGTACTATTAATTTTAGACAACTATAAACCAATCATATTGTTGTTTATATCCTTTTCTCATCTCCCACTATTTCTCATGACCTTAATGAGAAATCGTATTATACATTCAAAGTGTATAATCTAGAAATAAACGGGTAGAGGACATTGTGAAGTAGCTTAATACTTTTAAGCTTATTGCTCCAAATTCATTAAGTTAATGTCTTGTTATAAAGTGACTAAGGGCTTTAAACCTTTTATAGATTTAGACACTTCATACTTGGTTCGATCACTAACACATTTGACATTTCTTAAAACAATTTATGAATGTCCAATTAGTTGTTCAAAACTACTAGTTGAACCAAGAGTGAACTTGGTTTGTGTATAAGTGATAACCGAATATAAGAAACAATTTTTCTTATGAATTTCATCTAGAATTCAACAAGACATTAATCAATTCTTAACACTACTTAGAAGATTGAATATAGTAGAAGGTATCCATCACATTACATTGATATGATAAAACAAACATTCATAATGTTTAATACAAAAGAATTAGCTCCTACATTAGAGACTAATTATATACCTTCATATAGGCACCAAAAGTGGGTCTTCCATCATATGAAGCCACATAATAAGTTCTTATCAAAATAAGAAAGTTTAAAGACTATCTTTAAAGGGCCTAACAAACTTTCTAAGTAGATAGCAAAAATAAGGGCCGAACTCTTCACTCCATATTTGCTTTGCTTGTCCATCTTCTACTTGCTTCCTTCACCTACATACAATTGCATAGGTGATTAGCATTTTACATCAAATATAATAATTAGAAGATCTAACATTTAGAATTGAAGATAAGAACAATAACCATACCTTGTGGTTTGTCCTTCAGAGATGCAAGGTATGACCTGCAATTCCTCTTCCAATGCCCGTCTTTTCCACAGTGGTGGCAAATCCCTTTGGGTTCCTTTGCCTTTTTCTTCACTCCTCCTTGGGCCTTAGGAGTGGATGACTTCAACCCCTTTCCTTTCCATTTGCCTTTCGGCTTAGGTTTGGAAGAGGATGGCTTGTTGTGGGCTACTGCTAGAGTCCCCACAACATTCTCTTTCAGCATAGTCTTCTCAGCAGTCACTAACATGTTTAGTAACTCAGAGAGAGTGCTATCCATCTTATTCATATTGTAGTTCATTACAAACTGCGAGAATGAATCAGAAAGAGAAGCCAAGATGAAGTCCTGAGCCAATTCCCCGTCAAGTGGAGTGCCTAGGCTCTCCAATTGTTCAATGAGTCCAATCATCTTCAGTACATGTTGATGCACTGGAGCTCCCTTGACCATTTTGGTCTTCACAAGTTCACAGACAGTGCTGAAGCGACGGTTGCGCGTCCCTTCACCATATAACTCCCTAAGATGGAGTATGATGGAGAATGCACTGTCCATGCCCTCGTGCTGTCTCTGCAGCTCCTCATTCATGGAAGCCAACAGATAGCACTTGGCTTGTGTATCATCCTCAACGTGCTTGTCATACTTAGCACGCTCATCCTCAGTGGCCTCGGGGCCTAGAGGTATGTGAGAGGGAGCCTTGTCTAGTACGTAAACAATTTTCTCCAAGGTAAGGAGAATCTTGATATTACCGTACCATGATGGGAAATTGTACCCCTCGAGGCAATGCTTGTCGAGTATCTTTGATAGCGTGTTTCCAACCATATCTAAATACATAACAAAATTAAATAAATTAGTTTTATTGTTGAATAAGCCAAACGATTTGGGTCTTTAAAACGAATGACTCAACCCACTATTTTGTCAAATCCCATATCCCTCAAAATGGAACCCGGGAGATTTCAAATAAAGCTCCTAGTGGATTATGGGAGGCTCACTATTACCAAGCCCACCTCACAATGATATGATGTTGGCTAGCAAAAATAATAATGAGAGGGTACGGTTACCCATTCACAACAACCTCTTGTGATTACCCATCTTTGGCCTCTAGAGAACAATGCCTCACAATGATATGATGTTGGCACTATTACCCTTAGTTAAGTTTTTACCCACCATGTCCGGTTCGGATAGGGGTCCAAGTATGACCTCACGATGATACGATGTTGGCCATACTCGTATCCTACCTTTACCACATCAAATGTTGAAATAGACCCCTCCTGAGTATAAGCACATACTTTGTTACAACCCGTCCCAAAATTTATGTGAAATGACCAAAATACCCCTAGGGTCAATGTTGACTTTTGTTGACTTTTCGTAACGACTTGTGAAAAATTATTTCTCTACATATTCTTGAAGTACTCGTCGATACGAACGCGTGGACGCAAGCAGAACTCAATTCGGAGTTCAAACGAACGTTTTACGAAGCTTTAAAGTGTAGGGGCATTTTGGTAATTTGCCACCCGTGTATGGGAATTAGGGTTTTTGGCATTTTGGCTGATTGCACAGCAGCCAACCCCCTCCCCAGTTTCTGCACGTACTCAACCCTTCCTTTCTCTCTTTCTCTCCCATTCTCTCTCGGCCAAAAACCGTACCGAGAGCCACCATCCTTGAACGAATCACAAAACCACCAAACCAACGCCCAAAAATCATACCAGAGTGTTCCTCTCGTCATTGTGGACGAGACTGTGTTTTTAGTTTTGTCAAATTCGACCCCGATTGTTCAAACCGACGTCGGAACGGTTTCGGAAACTAACCGTCGATTTTCTGTGCAATTCAGGCCAAGGTAAGCCTCGAGACCATTACCATTGGCTTAGTTGGGTTGAGTAGGTTCTTTTTGATATAAAGTACGTCAATTTTGGTGCAGTATTGAAGGAGAACGGAATTAGGGTTTCCCGAAGCTTTCCGGCCAATTTCAGGCCATCTCCGGCCATTTTTCCGGCCTCAAATTGGTATGAAAATGTTCTACTCTTCAATACCTTTAATTTGATATATGGTACGTCCAATTTGGACAAAGAATGAAGAAGTTATGGGTGTTTGAAGTTTGGGACATAATCGGTATTAAAATTCCCAGATTCCGGCTAACCAGACGGCGGCGGACGGCGGCCGGCGGCAGAGCTCCGGCGACCGGCGAGAGGAAGGAGGAGAGGGAATATTCCGTTAACGGTAACGGAATATTCCTAACGGCAGGGGAATATTCCTAACGGCAAAGGTATATTCCGTTAAACTTAACGGTGCTGACGTCAGCAGGCGCGTGGGGCGCGTGGCTGACGTCAGCAGCGCGTGGGGTGACGTCAGCAGGGCGCGTGGGGCGCGTGACGTGACACACCCCACCCTCGATACCCACGTGGATACCGAGTGCGAGCGTGCTGGCCGACACTCGTAAGTGACGAAGCCATTAAATGCATGACAATACTTGATGGAGAAGAAATAAATTGTATTAAATATATAAAATCCAACGACAATATGCATATGGTTCAGAGCGTACTAAATTTGAAACAGCGGAATCAAATAATAAACTGAGTTCCTAAAATCTCTATCCATAACAGGGATGGATATTATTATAGAAACTGGAAGAAAGAAGAATCCCTACATGGTCGGGATGAAAAATCAGAGCTGCCACGTAGAAGTCTCGACCTCGCCAGATGCTATCTCACTATGTCCTGAAGGGGGCGCAAAAACAAAAGTGTGAGTGGACAAAAATAAAAGTTTTCACAAACCTTTCTCTTTTCAATGTATTAACCCCCTGTTTGAAAACCAGTAGTTGTAGAAATATACTACCATAGTATAGTTTGAAAGATATTATAAACATATACTGTAATATCTCGAAAGATGTACATTTCCGTAAGTCACAAATCATAAATATTCAATAATATAATACGGAAAACCGACACAAGGTATATGCGCAATCACACATGCACGGGTTGAGGAACAGCCTCTCAATCACCGTACAAGTCCAATACGTTAATCAATAATTTGTACTCCTAGTACCACACACATGTAAGTCCTGGCGCCGCAGCGCGTCACTCGCGAGTCATTACGCAGTGGGGCCTTTTCCCCATAAACAACAACAATAATCGTAAGACAAGCTTGCACTAAAAGGTATTTACCGGACAATACCCACAGGTACGGTGCGTGTGACCCATACATGTGAAGCTGTCCTAATGGCCATGAACGGTACTACAACGTAGTGAAAGCATACCTAGTGTGTTTGAAAACATACATACATACTCATGTGTAGAAGTATAGGATACAAGATTCCTTTCATAATTCCCAAATACTTAATACTGCATAAATAATATCTCTTCTCAAAACCATAAATCATATGCTACTTAATATTTATGCAAAAAGTAGAATCATAGTGTAAACCATTTCATAAAGTATATTCATCTTGTGATATAAAACCACAATCACCATTTAAATTCATTTCCCAATATATAACGAAAAATAAACAAATATGGTTGTATAAACAATTGTCATCAAGTATATATATTTAATAATAAATATATATAATTAAGAAACATGCCTCAAAGCCATTTAAAACCATTTATAAATCACTTTCATAATCAATTCCAACGCAAAAACCATTTAAGAAAGCAAAAGTCCACTCTGCAGTGTGATCGGGGTGAAATCTCCCTCGGTGTTGCCCTCACAGTGTGCGGAGCCGAGAAAAATTACCTATTTAAAAAGTTAAGGATAAATTAGACTTCTAAAAATAATTAAAAAATAGGCCTTAAAGAATCCCCAAAAATATGAATATTTTAAGCGAAACGGGCTCGAAAAATGGTCAAGACCCCGAAAACCCTACCGCCGCCGTCCACCATTGCTAGGCGCCGCCGTCTTGCCGCCCGCCGCACCCAGCGCCGCCAACAGCCAGGAAGCCCAGTGGAAAGCCCCTCACGCGTGGAAACCCCCTCCACCGCCTTTGCACGCGCGGCACGCGCCGCCGGACGCGCCTGTGGCCAGGAAAACCCTTTCACGCGCGCCGGCCCGCGCGCCCGGCCCGAGTGGCTCACGCGCTGGCACGTGGTCCCACGCGCTGGCACGCGCTGCGCCCACGCGCTGGCACGTCCCACGCGCGTCACGCGCACGCGCGGCGCGCGTCACCACCTTGGCTAGCGGCGTCGACCCACGCGCTCCTGTGTTTGCGGCGTCGGCAACGTTAAAGTTAACGAATATACCTTGCCGTTAGGAATGTTCCCCTGCCGTTAGGAATATTCCGTTACGGATTGCGAATATTCCCTCTCCTCCTTCCTCTCGCCGGTCGCCGGAGCTCCGCCGCCGGCCGCCGTCTGGTTCGCCGAATGCAGGAATTTTAATACCGATTATGTCCCAAACTTCAAAAATTCATATCTTCTTCATTCTTTGTCCAAAGTGTGATGCCATATATCAAATTGAAGGTATTGAAGAGTAGAATATTTTTATACGTATTTGAGGCCGGAAAAAGTGGCCGGAGATGGCCTGAAAGTGGCCTTGGAAAGCTTCCCGGGAAACCTACAATTCCGTTCTCCTTCGATCTCTTTGCACCAAAATTGACGTTCTTTATATCAAATTGAACCTACTCAATCCAACAAAGCCAATGGTAATGGTCTCGAGGCTTACCCTGGTCCGGATTGTACGAGAAAGTCGATGAGCAGTTCGCCTATTCCGTTTGAAAGCGTCGGTTTGAAAACGACGAGTTCGAGTTTGAAGATTCAAGATCACGGTCCCGTCCAAAATGACGAGGATCACGTTGGTATGAATTTTGGGCGACGGTTTGGTGGTTTTGTGATTCAGCAAGGATTAGGGTTCGTCGGTTCGTTATTTGGCTTTGAGAGAAAATGGGAGAGAAAGAGAGGAAAAAATGGAAGTGACGTGCGACAAATGGGGGAGGGTTGAGCTGTTTGTGCGGTCCAGCCCAAAACCTAATTCCCATACACGGAGTGGAAAATTACAAATGCCCTACACTTCAAGGCTTATTAAACGTTCGTTTTTAACTCCGGAGTGAGTTCGCTTGCGTCACGCGTTGATATCGGCAGTACATCAGAATATGTAAAGAAATAATTTTTCACAGAGTCGTCACGAAAAGTCAACAAGTCAACATTGACCTAAGGGTATTTTGGTCATTTCACAAGAATTTTAGGACGGAGTTGTAACATGGCATTAAGACCACGTGCCAGCGCGTGGGACCGCGTGCCGACGCGTGGGACCACATGCCGGCGCGTGGCGACACGTGCCGGCGCGTGGCGACACGTGCCGGCGCGTGGCGACACGTGCCGACGCGTGGCGGCACGTGCCGGCGCGTGGCGGCTCACGTGCCCGGCGCGTGAAAGCCACTCGCCGGCGCGTGGCAGCTGCGTGAAATGGTTTTCCGGCGCGTGAGGGCGCGTAGGGGTTCCCGGCCGTCTTCGCGCGTGCGCGCGTGGGTGATTTTCAGAAGCCCGTTTCCCCGGCGCGTGCGCGCACGGCGGCGCCCGGCGGCGGTGGGCCGGCGGCGGTGGGCCGGCGGCGGTAGGGTTTCCGGAGCTCGGAATCGTTTTGAGCCCGTTTTAGCTAATAGTATTTTTGAGGTATTTTCTATTGGGCCTATTTTTAATTATTTAAGGAAAGTCCTAATTTGTTCCCTAATATTAAATAGGTAATTCTTGACTCCGCACATCGAGAGAACGCAGCACCGAAAATTTCCTCCGATCACATGTGGTGGACATTTACTTTATAAAATGGTTTCTATAAATATTGGATGATTATGTTTATGATTATATGGTTTAAAATATTTCAAGCTATGTCTACTTATATATATTTATTTAGAATATATATACTTATTGATTAATATTTGTGCAACCATAATTGTTTATTTATGTATATATGTTATGAAATAGGTTATACCTTGATTTCACTTTGCATAAATATTAAACGGTATTTGACATATGGTTTTGGGAAAGAAATTTATTTATGCAATGATAATGTTTGGGAATTATGAGAGAAGACCAACATCATATCTATACACATGAGTATGTATGTATGTTTTCAAGCACACTGTTATGCTGCTGCGTTGCTGTCCGTTCTCGCGTAACCATAGGATTAAGTCTCACATGTTTGGAGTCCTGCGCCTTGCTCAGTATGTCGATATACACGAATGCAAGCTTCATGTACGTTTGTGTGTTTGAGGAAAAGACCCCACTGCGCTGGGAGCTCGGAGTGTGGCAGCTGGCGCAGTGCTACATGTGTGTGCACTAGGAAGTACAAGTGGTGGATAACGTAAGGGTAACTGTGCGGTGATTGGCTGTTCCTCAACTGCCATCTACATGAGTGATCGCACCTGCTTTCTATGTCGATTTTCCGTATTATATTATGTTTAAATTATGAAATGTGGTTTTATGAATATTTACATTTGATATGTTTCGGTATACTCATAAAGTACCTTTGAACTATAGTATGATAGTATGTTTTACGGTATACGTTTCCAAATAGAGGACCAAGTGTTGAAGATTTCTTGAAGCTTGATTTTCCACTCACACTGTTTGCCCTGCGCCCCAGGGCTGACATAGTGAGATAGCACTCTGGCGAGGTCCAGGCACTCTGCGTGCGGCTCTGTCTCATCCTGGGCCATGTAAATTCAACTCTTTCTTTCGGTTTCTATAATAATATCCATCCACTGGTATGATTCAAAACCCGGTTGTATTTCCTTTGTTTCAAAACATACTACATTCCTGCATATTGACTCCATTATTTCCGCAAACTTTTATTATAATTAATTTCGTTTTTCACAAGTGTTGTCATGCATTTTAATGGCTTCGTCACTTACGGCTGTCAAACTTATTCTTCACACTCATTCTATCACGTGAGTGTCAGTGGTGTGTCTACTGCACTCCCCATAATAGGGTGAAGGCGGTGTATGAGTCATAAACGATTGGAGCCTACCATGGTGGAAGGCCACGAAGTGTTCAAAACACCTCTCCGCTTTCAACTTAATATTGATTGTAATTGAGGATTTTGAGGTCTCATGCGTTTTATTTATTTAATCATATTACAATAAATGGTGTCACATAACAAATACAAAGTTATTTTTAGGCTCTTTGGAAGACTATGGACATTGTAGGTTTGATTCAACAACGAGCCAACATTGTTGAATAAGATCTAGAGAGGCTATCGTTTTAATTACGTGCTTTCAATCCAATTAAAACATTTTCATTGAGCCATTAGAAATGAAAGACAATCATTCATTGCTAATTGGGCGTTGGACCCAACAAATCTTTAATCTCATGAAAAACCCCTTTTAATATCTATCTTTACCAATAGTTAAAGAAACTCTAGTCTAGTACTAGGGGAATCAACTAATGAGGTAAAGAAGTAATAAAATACAAACCGATTTGTACAAAAAATTCAACAAATTACATATACTAATAGGGAGAGAAAAGATTGCGTCTAACGTGTTGGTACAATTGAAATAGCAATTAAAACACATTCCCAAGGTTCAAACAATTTGAATTTGTCGGCCTTACTAGTAGCTCAATTATCGTTTAAGGCGTATGTCCATAGTCAACCATTATACTAACTATTTAATCACATTAAATAATTAATTGAAATGCAACAATTATCAATTAGATTTAGTACATATGGGCATAATTGTATGATGAGTTTAATCTACAAACCAAAAAATAAAATATCAAAATATTTTGTCCTCCAAGAGAAATTGAGGCCAAAATGCAAATGCCCAAAGTTATGGGTTAAACCGCAAATACTTAAAGTAAATACATCTTATTTAAATTTGCAAAATAGCCCTAAGGGACCCATCTTAGGTGTGTGGCCGGTTTGGGGAGTGGGATTTGGAGAAAAAAATGTCAAACAATTTTCAAACAAGTAAGGGCCATGCTTTTCCTTGTCACCTAATGTCCTTGTTGACTTTAAAATAAGATTTGGGTATGGTGAGGGTATGGGTTCTAGTAAAAACTATGATGGTGCAAATCTTCAAACATTTTGATAGATAAAAACATACCCAAAACAGAAATAAAAGCAAGAACAAAGATATGAACACCAAGAACAAAACCATGAAAACAATTTCAAGATTTGCACTTTCTTGGTGGTTTCAAATCAAAACAAAAGTGACAAGGGCTAGACTTTCTAGCTTAAAAGTGTGTGAGTGTATATCAAAATAAAACACAAACACAAGCCAAAATAACCCCCAAAAACCGTGCCCTCCCCCTATGCATAAAAGCCCCAATTTTTGTTCAAAAACTCACTCTTCACTCATGCATTTAAAACACTTTTATGCATATCTTCTTTAACTCTTGAATCACATTTTCAACAATTGAAAAACAAAAAAGATAAACTTATTTAGAATGAAGAAATATTATGTCAAACATAAAATCATAACCCATATGCATAAAATCCAAAGGACACATCAATATAAACCTTTGGCTCTTGATACCACTTGAATGGAATATATGAGATATTTTTCTTCTCTTTGGTTGGCGAAATCAATCCAAGCATACCAAGTTATGGTATGAGTATCATTGATTCCACTTGTGAAAGTTTCATTAAACTTCATATATATAAAAAGAGGTGAGTCAACATTTGACTCCACTCACTCTCTCTCATTCATAGCCGGCCATTGAGTGTATATTGGGCTTTTGGGCTTTTATAATATCAAGTCATCTTATGCTTGAATAAAAGCCCAAAGGAGTTTTGGACCAATGGGCCCTAATGAACCCGAACTTTTCATAAAGCCCAACGATCTTTTATCGCTTCTATGATTCATTGAACCTCTAATTAATCATAACACTCAATTAATTCAGTGTATTTCCATCATTCATATGTGGTTCCACCACAAGAGTGTATCGGTGTACAATCATTTTAAGGTTCTAATTAGCAAGGCGGTGAGGTGATTGGTATCAATCAATTGATTAGTTTTAATCCAATCATCTAGTGAATTAAAACTTATTTTAATTCTTTATCTTCTTTGATGATTACTAATTTAATCATCCATAAGATCCCACAAGCCATGAGTGACATCTAAACATATATCATGGCTACCCAGCTAATGTAGAAGTTTGTTCGGAGAACCTATTCAATTGGAATTACAATGTAATTCGATCCTTCTCTAATACAATACTCTCAATCACACTATTAAGGTATGGTTACACAATGTCAAACCCCTAATGTGATTCTACTATGTTATATGATTCAATTAGTCGTAAAGGAACACTTTCCATTACTACACTCAATTTACTTCGGCGAAGATTCCCGAATCATATCTTAGAGTATTCTTCCTCTATGCCCAGTTAGAGATCCCTTGTTGACCATTCACTTGCCTCCATGGCTAAGTAGCTTAACCTCAGCACTATGCCGTGGACACCCTCAAGATTGGGAGTGACTTTGACATAGTCAAAGATCAAGGACCTAACCATGAAGACAACTATGATGTCTCGGGTCAAAGGATTAGTTACATATTCCAACCAATGGAGTTACGTGCTTGACATGTGAGTAGACCTCCATGCAAGTACTCCTTTCGATTGTATTCGGTGAACTCATTCCCTCGTGAGCACCTACATACTTGTCATAGTGTCATTACACGAATGGGTGAGACTACTCCATCCTTCCCATTTGAAGTGACATGAAATGCCGTCTTGGTCTATGGATTGTCGAGTATCCCTCCAGGCAATCCCATGACCGGGAACATTTGAACATCATGGTTATGAGAAGAAGGTCTCTACGGTCTAACTTCATTCGTTACTTCTTCCATCCAATCCATTGTCCATGGATTCACTATTTGGACATATATCAACTATTGAGATTGTCCTAATAAGTGACTTTGCCCTTTTCTTTGTATTTAGGGTTATCCATATATACGTCAATGTCTTTGAAAGTTTCTTCCAAAGGGTGACTTTCGGGGCATATTTCAACGATCCTTGCCTAAGTCTACTTTTCGAAGCTTGTTCAAGGAATTGGTATGCGTAAATTGTCGATTTGCAACATTGTTAGTTTCTCATTCGAATTTTGTCAAACTCGGGGGAGTATCCTGAAGTATACTCATTTGACCTTAATGTACCCTTTTTCCTATGATTAGGATCATTTTTACCATTGGGTTTTGTTGCACGACTGGAGGTTTTAATGAGAGCCTCATTACGGAAATTTCTGGTCATACCCTTGTGTGCATCTCTTCTCGACATGTAAATGAGATGTTTTAGTATTGACATTGCATTAACTCACTTTTCTCCTTAGACTATGGGTTTGTCCCGCCTTGGGTTTACCATAGCAGGTTTTGTGAGAGTTTTACTTGTTTTATATGCAAGTTTTCGTATGAGACTCTTGTGTTCTCTATTGTGCTTCTGAGACATTCATCAACTATCTCTACATCATCTTGAAAATCCATGCGATATCTACATGATATTTTTACTCAAGGGGGAGTGTTGTAGATAATATAAACATGTGTTAAATGTGATTGAGATGATACGAAATCCTAAATATTACATTCCTATTACAATGTACTTGTTTCACTATAAATAAGCATAGCATGAGCAATGTAACACCACAATTCTCAGCCCTTCTCTATTTTCTTTCTCTCTTTCTTCTTACTTAGCACCACCCTCGCCAAATAGTCCACAACACCTATATATAAGTTGTATAGTATTTTGTTATATTTTCGATATGAAACTTTATTCTCCAAGTTTGGAAGTAGATATATTAGTGCTATATATAATGCTACCCTTCCTCTTCTCGTCCAAAAGTACGCCAAACATAAGATAAGACTAAGTTCAAGCTAAGCCAATCCATCAAGTACTTAAAATTAGTAATGTTTAGTCTAATCTAGTGTAAACTCCCCAAAGGAGGAAAATGAGCAAGTGCACGCACCGGTCTAAAAGTAGATATAAAAGGCTTAAATTTACCTGAGGAAGAGAACAAAAGAGATGTGCACAAAACCTAATCTTCTCGATAAAATTGTTTCCAAATTTAACCGGAACAATAAATTTGGTAAAACATTATTAGAATTGTTCTCCGGTCATTTGTGATCTAAAAATATGAAAACTTAATGTCACTAGTACAAAAAGGCACTTGGGCGACAAAAACAATTTCGTCGCCCAAAGTCATATTTAAATCGCCTAAGCATTTGGGCGACCAATAGTCGTCGCCCACGTGTCGCTCAAAATCCGTCGACCAAACATATGGGCGGCAAGAGGATCATTCGTCGCCCAAAGTAGCTTTGAGCGGCGACCGTATTCGTGGCCCAAAGCCCAGCTTTTTGGGGCGGCAACCCGGTGATTCGTGGCCCAAAGTAGCTTTGGCGAAAGAGAGCGGTGATTCGTGGCCCAAAGTATCTTTGAGGGCGACGATGAGGATCGTGGCCAAAAGTAGCTTTGGGCGGCGACGAGGTCGTGGCCCAAAGTAGCTTTGGGCGGCAGCCGGCTGTCGCCAGCCCAAAATATTTATTTATTTTATTTTTATTTTATGTTTTTTATTTATTTATTTATTTATTTTATTGATTAATATTTTTTTTTTAATTTTTTGATTTGTGTTTCATTAGTGGTATTTAAAGACGAGTACAATATAATAGACAATGTAAAACAAAGTTGATTATATAAAAAAATGTACGTACCTAATATTTAATAATAAACAAATTAAAATCTTAAAACGAAATAACTAGCTACTGAGGGGGCTGCAAATCAGATGATGGCGTATTGAGTGGAATGCCGGACAATTGGAGGGCGTTTAAGACTTGGCTCATCTGAGACGCGAATTGGGTTGACTGAGCCTCTAATAGGGTTGCCTGAGCCTCTAATACTATTGCCTGAGCCTCTAGCTTCTGCTCCAGGTCTGAGACTTTTGCCTTCAATGTGGTGACCTCTTCTGAATTGTTGTTAGAAGATGAGGCACCCTTCTCCTTCTCTCGGAGTCACGCTTTCCCCATCCCCCGGTAAACCCTACCCCGCCTAGGACCAAGGGTCTGGTCTAGCGTCTCCGTTAGTATACGAAGACCAGCATCCTCAGTTGGAGTGACATCCTCCATAGGGATGTCGGGGGGAAGCTGGGATGCCACTTCTTCGAGATGAGCATTGCTCTTCTCCACCATAGTGGCCTGTAATAAGAAATTATATATTATTGTTTATAATAATTATAAAAGAAAATTAACAAGTAATTAAAGAAACTTACATAGAGCTGCTAAGCCGTCTCATCACCGGGGCGGACATAAACTTCCTGGAACATGTCAATCTCCGGAAACTTCGCACCTTGCTAAAAAATAAAAAAAAAAGGTTAAAATTTAAAATTAAGAAATATTAAATTATATTAAAAATAAAAACATATAAAGTTTTACCTGTCGTTGTTCAGCCAGTCTATAGGCAAAGGGCATCAAACCAGAGTGGTGATGAAGTACCTTTTTCGACCTATTTATCCCATTGGCTCGAGAACGGATTTGTTGAACCAAAAAAGTTGAGTTAAATAATATATATTTGTTAGTACATATATTAATTGTTGAGTTAAATAATAAAATATGTGTAAACTTACCAAAAAAGCAGGGTCTTGAAAGTGGTTACATAACCACTCCCAATCTTCAGGCCGCTCCGTCAACTCCTTAGGGCATCCTCGGGCTAAAGCAACCTGTGGGTCCGAATACAACTTGAAAACTTTGTGGAGGTCGGCCTTCCACTCTTTGTACCGCTCTTTGAAGAGGCCGTCTATGTAGTTCACTCGTTTGGCATCAAGGTTCGTAGTGTTAAAGTTGACCTGCAAATATTGAACAGTATTATTAAAATATACAAAATATTGGACTTAATTAAACAAAGTAGTACAAAGTATGGAATACACTCACCGACAGCTCGTGCCACATCGCCGCCTTCGTTTCATCTGGGACAAATTGCCATGATTTCCATTGCATAGGGCAATGGGCACGCAATATCGCCCCTATCTCCGTCACCAGGGTGCTGTGCTGGTCAGATGTGTCCGAACCATTCTTTTCCTCAGAAAAGGTGACGGTGATCTTTTCGTTACTCGCCCGTGTGATCCCCGTAGACTTCAATTGTCTGCAAGGGCCCCGGGTATTTTTCTTCCCTGACAAAACAAATAAGAAAGTCAAGGTTAAAACGGCATCTTAAAACTCCACAGAAAATTCGACAGAACCTCCCCTAAAAGTCTAACATTTCCCATAACCTGCAAACAATAAATCTAACATATCCACATCCACACAATTCCAACATATCCAACATATCCAACATATCCAACATATTCCAACATATTCCAACATATTTGACAATTCTAGCATATTCGACAATTCTAGCATATTCAACATATCCAACAATTCCAACATATCAAACACAATTCCAACATATCCAACACAATTCCAACATATCCACATCCACACAATTCCAATATATCCAACAATTCCAACATATCCAACAATTCTAGCATATTCCAAAATATTCTTAAATTCTAACATATTCCAACATATCCTTAAACATATTGCAACAAAATTGACAATCGTACCAAATGTTTGAACATCCATTGAAAAATTGATCTAGACTGTATTAAACAAGCGAACAAAAATGAAAAAGATTAGAGGTAAGGGTATATTACCTGTCCGCGAGCCCTCGCCGTCGATTGTGGAAGTGTCGGGTGCCTGAAGGTCCTCGGGACGTTGTCGCCGGTGAGCCCGACGTGCACTCACTACAGGAAACGTCACCGAGTCAGTGGACGAGGCAGGTGCCTCGGAGACATCCTGAGCGGCCGACTGTGAAGGAGCTGCACTAGGACTAGAGCGGCGGCGTGTAGAAATCAAACCCGACATCTGTAAATCGAACATGTTACAAATTGTTAAATAAAATGACATATGCATATTAAATAAATTGTTAAACATCTATGTACTTACAATACAACTTCTATCAAATACAACAGAATAATACAATCGTAGAATGTTATACAAGCAACCTAAAGCAACTAAAGTTCATTTAAGGGGGCGATGCGATTTACAAACATGATTAGGGTTAATATCCAACAAAAAATTGGTCAACGCATGGATGGGTAGGTGGTCTCATAACCCACTATCATTCTAATGGCACCATTGAAAACAACTTCTCCCACTTGACCAACCATATATGAAAAATTAGCAAATGGTATCTTATTACAACTTCTCCCACTTGACCAACCATACTTGACCAACCATATATCCTTTCACCTAAACATCCAAAAGCAACAGATCCTTAGGTTGCTTAACCCATATATCCCTTATTACACACAAATGAAAAGAGATGAAGTGGAAAAGCTTGTCAAAGAGTTAATGGAATGAGAGAAAGGTAAGCAAATGAAAAATAAGGCCATGGAATGGAAGAAACTCGCACAAGTAGCCGCTAGTCCACATGGTTCTTCATTTGCAAACTTAGACAACTTTGTGAATCAAATGCTATAAAGAAAAAGTTAGATATACGTTATTGGATGTTGATTGTATACATTTTCTTAGCATTTTTCAAATAAATAACAAGAAAAATGTTTACAAAGGATTGTTGTATTTAATAATTTGTAGAGTGCAACATGCTATATGTGTTCTTACCAAAGAAATTCCTCTAGTTCAATATGCAAGGTTGAGTTTGATCCAAAATGTACGACGACGTGACATTATTTTACTGAAATTTTTTAATTATGTTGTAGTTGGTTCATAACTAACATTTTACGCTTATGAATATGATACTTGTGAACACCCATATTTATGTAGTTATACCTATTTTTATATTTATTCAATATAGTGTGACCTACAATATATTTGGTTTAACCAAAAACTATTTTTTTTGGGCTTAAGGTTTCCGGTCCATTACTTTAACATCACTTTGGGTCTAATCCATCTACTCTATGTACAAAAGATGCGGTCCAACTCAATTAAAAACTCTGCCACATAGACTATTTAGATGGGTATGATATTTTGTAATATTTACCACACAAGCCATTGATTCTAAACGGTAGGCTCCTCACCTCATCCCTAAATCCACGCGAACTTTTGTTATAATTCCTTGATTGGTTTTTGTATTTGATAAAATTGATGGTTTATCCACCCCGTCCTTACACCGAATAATTATTCAATAGAGAAGATTACTAGAATTAGTGAACCTATGTTTTAGGACTTACATGCTTATTGTTAGTGAACGTATGTTGTTGGTTCCTATAATCATAATCAGTGATATATTTTAGGTTAGATTAGTGAACTTAAGAACGCGGAACTTATTTTTAGTAAACCTAATCATGTGATTTTTAATGTTAGTGAACCTATCATCTAGTGAACCTGTTTTGTAGGTCCAAAAAGCATGTATGGTGAACAAACCTAAATGCTTGTCTAAACTTGATAAGGTGACTGATATATCACCATTAATGTGAGACATATATTGTACTACGATCATTTTTTAATTGAAGATCTTTTGTATTAGTAGTATACTCACCCTAAACCCTAGACGATATATGATGCTTTCCTCTACAAATAAGGGATAAGCAACCTAAAACATACACTAAAACCGTAAATGTTTAGGTGAAAGGATATATGGGATAAGCAACCTAAGGATCTGTTGCAATGCCATAATTACACACAAAGCTCATCCTATATCCAAGAAAACCCAACAAATTAAAAAAGCCGGAGACAATTTTACATGAATTAAATTCAAATTTTGGTTTCAAATTCTAATAAAGACAGAATGCAACAGCATTTCCTAGACAAAGGAAAGATTGACATACAGCAGATATACCCATGGCAAGAAAATAGCTACTGAAAATAAACATTACTGGGTTGTAATTTCAGCTTTCAATGATTCTATCTGTTAATGTTCATACAAATTGCAATGCCATAATTACACACAAAGCTCATCCTATATCCAAGAAAACCCAACAAATTAAAAAATCCGGAGAAAAAAAGAAAAAAAAAAGAATTTAGCCTACTCCTACTCACATCCTACAGCCACCCGAGCACTGAATGCACACACACACACAGCACAACACACACTGAAAATTCGAACAAATTACTGACTGCACACGCACAGCACACACTGAAATTGCTCACTGTCCATACACCCAAATCAATTTCAATTCCAAATCCCAAATCAAATTTCAATTTCTATTTCTATTTCAATTTCAATTTCAATTACAATTCCAAATCCTAACTGAAATTCCTAACTTTGAAACCAAGAACAAAAATTCAATATCCAAAATTCAAGAACAAAAATTCAAACTTTGAATCCTACCTCGAGAGAGAGAGAGAGAGATGGAATCCGTCCCGGAGCACGGGGTCGTCGGCGTCTAGACTGAGAGCTCGTGCGTTCAGATTCGCCGTCTGGGCTGAGGGAGGAAGACAGTGCAGAAGAAAGAAAAAGAAAGAGCACGGGGTACAATTAAACCACAGGACTTTGGGCGACGAAATGGATTCGTCGCCCCAACCCAAAAATTCGTCGCCCAAAAGTTCATTAAAAATTTTCAAAATCAGCCAACTTTGGGCGACGAATCCGTTTCGTCGCCCCAACCCCAAAAATTCGTCGCCCAAAACCTTTAAAATTTTCAAAATCAGCCAAAAAATTTGGCGGCGAGCCAATTTCAAGGTTTAGGCGACGAATAATTCGTCGCCCAAAACCAATTGAGGCGACGAATATGTTTTTGGTCGCCTAAAGATCAGAAAGTGGGAAAAATCATAATAAGTAATTCAGAAGTGGGAAAAATCTGTAAAAAATACAAAAACGCTCGTAACGAAAATGTGTACAACTTCCGTTAAGGTGTCATCTCCAAAAGATGACCAATAGAAACCATGAAGGCTATATTCTTTTGTAACCGTCGATCAACGTTTACGTTTACACTCCGTTTTTATGTCCATAGAGTTTTTTTCATCCCGATTCTTTTTTGAAAACATGATCTTCTACTGAATGTAGTAAGATGAACGGTTCCGATCGTTCATAGAATGGCCCCGTATTAACAATTGATCGAAAAATGTGATGATGTTATATAGTTTCCATAAATTATATAACGTCTTATACAAATTTGACTACAATATAAAGATGGGGACATAATATAAAAA